>JAUCNO010000353.1:53775-92160 GCA_032353835.1 Enteromius viviparus
TTGCCAGTAAGTCATGAAATTACTAATATATTATGAAAAGAGTACGAATCTGGGACGTTCTTGGTTATCTTGTTACGTAAGGAGGATGTACCGACGACGTTGTGAATTGGTAATAGGATGGTAATGGAATTACCTGCATATTACGTTGTGGTTACGTTGCCAATTGGTAAGTCATTGAAATGACCAAAAATGACAAATATGTCGTGTGTTAGCTGGGATATCATTGACACATGCTAGCTAGAAGCTCAGAACACATTGGCTAAAATGTTATGTTTTTACTATGTAAATGTTTTGCAAATAACATAGTTTCGGGAGGATCGCTGGTCGAATTAATCATAGCTGGCATCACATCATCTCATCAATTCCCTCTTAATTCGTACCCAATCAAATGCTCCCTTCTTACTATAAATATCCCCGTTTTCCCTTCATCCGTATCTCGCTTTCGTGCATCCCTTCTCCGCCATTTATAAGTTTCTTCCTCCAGGGGGCAGATGGAGACCGAGCCAAACGCCTACCTCTTGCCCTTGCTAGGGTTCAAGCCACTAGGGTTCGGAGTCCGCCGTTCTCCCGGCTCGCTCCGCGGACAGCACGCCAAATTCGCTACTTATTCTTGATTAATGAGGAAGCATGAACTCCTGAAGCATTATGCAAACAACTTACACACTGACAAATAAAATCTAATCTTTAAAAGAATATGTTTTTGGTAATAAAAACTTTGCAACTACATGTCGACTTGTATTAGTAGACTGTCTGCAGCTTATTTAATTACACTTTATTTTAATGGATCCACAGCACACTACTTACTGACTATCAGAAACTTAGCAGGTACTAAACCTACCCTAAAAGTCTACTCTGAGAGTTAGTAGACATGCAGTTGCAAATTAATGATAATTATTTTACCTATAGTTGAAACGTAGTTACAGATTTACTTAAAGTTAGTAGAATGTCTAAAATGGATTATCAATATAAAGTGTAAAGTATTTTTTGTTGTCTGATTTCTTCCAGACGAGAGGGTTTTAATGCAGCACGTGCAGTAATGTTATCACTGCAGCTTATTCCTGTTTGAAGAAATAAGCCATGTTGCAAATGTCCCCACTCTTCCCTACTTAAAAAAAGTTGAATTTATTCAGATTATTCAGAACTCATTTCCATTTCAAATAAAGTTTGTACAATATTTTGTGCATTGAAATGTACGGAAGAACTTAAATTAATACAGCTTTTTTCTCCCTAGCTTAATCCAAATGTCATGTTTCATTACTAAGATTTTACATAACCTAGTTTTAGCAATGTCATTGCAGTCAATGTATTAAAAGTAGGGGCGGAGCCTTCACATCCCCCTTGTACATATAAAACATTTTTTCCAGTGCAAGTGGCCAGTGCAAAAAATGTTTTCGTTAATTGTTAACATGAGCATGGTGGCGTTTGCCATAGTAAATGTGCCTGTTTCCATTGCCACTATTCTGATGAATATGTTTTTCGCCTACTGTATGATTTTTTCTCAGAAAGGGCCAGTAAACAGCATAAAATCGCTGCTTAATTTTTTACTCTGGACGCTTATTGGATGCAATCTTATTCTTAACATTTTAAACCTTTCGTTTGTTTTTTTCGACTTTGTTGATCCAGCTCCATGGTTTTACATTCTTTCAGCAGCCGGTATTCTCTTTGCCATGTGGACTAGTTTTACTGCCTCCGTTGCTCTGAATGTGTGTTACTACTTGCAAATTGTTCCTGTACGCCGGCCTTTTTTGATCTGGATGAAGAAACGCATCAGACTCCTTGTGCACTTGGCATTATTTGTCGACAGACTCTTCTTCCTGTCTGAATTCCTTGTTCGTGTTACCTGCGAATTTTCTGCAATGAACTTGAATTCAACCAGAGTTCATGTGAACACCAGTGAAACAACAGATATAGGAATCTACATATTTTCACAAATAGACTTTTGGATTAGATGCTGCTATTTTTTTCTTTGTCTGGGCGTTATGCTGGCATCAAGCAGTGCAACTGTTGTCTACTTGCGTAATCACATAAAGAGAATGGAGACGAAGCCCAGCTCTTTTCATGGTCTGTATAAACAGCAGCAGATGAAAGTGACAACCTTGGGCATTATACAGGGCGTCCTCTTCTTTTTTGCTTCAGGGTGGCTCATGACAGAAGAGCTCTTTGTGTATTTTGCAGGATTTATGGATCAGCATGGCCATTTGATTTGCACTGTCATGGCACTGTACTCTCTTGGAACAACCGTCCTTTTAGGTGTTGGTCAGGTAAACTTCTACCTAATGGCTAAAAATATTGGCAGAAAGCTACAAACCCTGAAAAGTCCCATTCCCTAATCCAGTGGTTCCCAACCATGTTCCTGGAGGCCCTCCAAACACTGCACATTTTGCATCTCCCCTTTGTGTGACACCTATTTCAGGTTTCGGAGTCTCTATATTAATGAGCTGATTCTGGTGTGTTTGATTAAGGAGACATGGAAAACATGCAATGTTGTGGGGCCTCCAGAACCACTAATCAGTCAGTTTAGTTTATGTCACTTCTGCCAGCTTTTTTTTAATAATCACGATTTAAAAGGAAGCATTGTTCGGACAGCACTAATCAATCCCTAAATCAGTCGAACGTGTTCTGAAGTGTGGGTTAAATGTTAAACGTGTGAATTAAGTCATTTATAGTTCAAAAACTTAAATACTGAAAATAGCTTGTGGCTGAAATGGTTACTTTAAGGTTAGACCTGCTAATATAAAACGTAATTTGCATGGATCATTGTACCCTCAAAGAAATGTGTTGACATTTGCAAACCACAAATTCACTTTGTATATGGCAAGGGGTTTGATTTTTGATTGATATTGCTTCAAATATTTTTTTGTATTTCATAAATATACTAAACAGACGACAGTATACTAATGAAAACTGCAAAATTCTGACGTTGACTTCTGTTATTTTGAAGTCTATTCAAGTTTACTTAAGGTAGATATTTATTCTGTTTGCTTAATCAGTACTTCAGATATTCAAATTTTTTATTATAGCCAACATTGCAAATAGCTTTAAATGATGTAAAACATATGCAAACGGCTTTAACAGTGAGAAGTGCATTTAAATAGAATACAGAAATATAAATGCAATCTATATATATTTATATATAATGTTTTTATTGTTTGTTTGTGTTTGCTATAATCCTTAGTTATTATGTCATGTGTTAAATGACTTTTGGCAGTCTTTTAGAAATACATGTGCAGAAGTTATTCTAAAATAAGATTACTTGGTGACCTTGCCATGTTGCTTCAGCTCTTAATTTAGTTATTCTAGTCCCATCTGGTGGAGTGAGCACATATTACAACCAATTTATGTTCAGGGCAGCTTTCAAACAAGTGCATGCCTGCTTTCCTAGCATATACTGTACAAGCACTGAGCAAAGAAGAAAGCAAAGCAAACATTGAGAGCAGCTGTCAGGAAACCCCTCCATCTTTTTATTTCATATCCCAGTCTATTAATCAAAAGCATACCATATGTGCATAATTTAAAAGTACATTTTCACCTGACAGTTAAAAACTTTGACACAATTATGCCAAATGCCTCATGGCATGTTTGGGCTGCTTGATGCCATCTCTGTTTTCATGACTGCAGTCAGAACAGGCTGCAGAAACACTCATGCACACTTACAAATGCACTCTTTATTAAAACAGCAGATGAAGGAGACAATCTTGGGCATTATACTGGATATTTATGTCCTTTCTTCAAGGTGACTCATGACAGAGGAGTTCTTTGTGTATTTTGCTGTTTTGTGTTCTTTTTTGATTAGCATGGCCACACCTAATGGCTAACAATACTGGCAGAAGACTACAAACCTGGATATTCCCTTTTTAATCATTCAGTTTAAACAATCTATTTTCTGCCAGGAGATGGATCTATAGGCATGATTTAAATAGAAGTAATGTTGGGGCAGCAAATCAGTCTTAAATGTGAATGTTTCAAATGGCTTGTGGTTGAAATTATGTAAAAAAATACAAACTGTCAGTGTAACAACATCATTTGCAGATATTTGAATGGATTTGTAATTGTATTGACATTTGCAAACCACAAACTCACTTTTCCTCTTTATGCAAAAGCGGGAAAATGCCCGTTTATACAGGGGTTCAATGCAGGCCTGTGTGTAATGTAGCCTATTTATTCTTTGTTTGCTTAATCAATACTTATTCACATGCCCTCAGTTCTGTTAAAGTTGTAATTCAGACATAACTAGATGTATGTAAATGTGAATAAATAATGCTTTTTATTTTGATTGGCTGTTGTTACAAGTTATCTTCTTGAAAATAAAACATTCCGTTATTTTTTTGTGTATATTTGTGTATACTTTTTTGTTTTATATAATGAGATCATTACCTATTATTAGTGACGTGCCCTTGATGTTTGAGCTCTTAATTCAGCTTTCTAGTCCCACCTGGTGGACTGAATGTATATTACAACCAATTTCTGTTCAGGGCAGCTGAAGCATTCAGACAGTGCATACCTGCGTTTCAAGCTTATACAAGCACAGAGCAAGAAGAAAGCAAAGCAAACACTGAGAGCAGCTCTCAGGAAACCCTCCTTCTTTAGCCACACTGAAAGAAAAATGTTTCAGATCGAGGGCTGGGACTTCACCAGGAACCACAAAGATGAATTATAGGCCTATACTATCATTAGTAGGCCTATGTGTGCACTGGAAGGATATTTTCACCTACAGTTAAAAACTTTTCCAGAAATATGCCAAATAATAAATGTCATGGCTGATATGCTCGATGTAGTCTTCTTAGTGTCTTTTCTCATGGATGCAGGCAAAAAATAAAAAATTAAAATAAATAAATAAAAAAAATTAAATAATAAACGAATGAAGGCTACTAGTTATTAAAAAATAAACCACGAAAACGACCGACTGGAAATGTCTGGATGCATAGGCTAAACAGCAAAGAAAAGAAAAGTGAAACTAAAGATCAAACGACAACTAAGATGATAAAATAAAATATATTTTATATATTAGTTAGCCTATGTATAATATAAAAATGTTTTTTGATAAATATTATTTTAAAAACTATATTAACTGTTTTAATGTAGGCCTGGTGTTTGTAGCTCCGTCTAATAAAAGTAACCGAGATTGTAGAAACCTCAGTAGCGCCGCGCACGTTCTCTCTCTCTCTCTCTCTCTCTCGCGCGCGCGCGCTCGCTGTTCTCTGGTTGCGGCTGCTTTCAGTGTGAAAGACAATCGGACGGGATCAGTCGATATCTTCTTATAAAACTGACAGATCAGTGTTTTATCACTTGCAGGATTATATCTGATGATCGTCTATTTCTGGACTTTGCGATTTTTGTTTTGTTGAAAAGAGCGGCTGTTAAAGGTGAGATGATGACGTTATTTTTTTCCAATTCTGCCGTTATTTTCATAACATTAACGTTCCTCTTATCGCTGGAGCGAAAAATACTTGTGGTCTTTACTTTTACAAATATTTTCAAGTGTTCAGTAGGTTTCTAATGTGATTAGACATGCCATCTCAAATTACGATTGTTATTCATAAAGTTGGATGATATTAAAAAGATTTTTCACTTTTTCAGTCCTATCGCCGGCGTATGTTATAATAATCACAGACACATCTCTTTTAACAGAAACACAGTTTTAGGTGATATAAGCTGAGTCTGTGGTTATATCCATCAGTCCAAGGACGGCAGATATGGATTGAGTGCATCTCTTATCCATACATCAAATCAAAACTAATTCAATCCAGATTTCAACCAATGCTTTGAGTGGAAATATGGACTGCAGCGGTGTTGCACTAGGTTTGGATGTGGATAATAGTTTTGGACAGATGGTTTGGCAGAACCTCCCATCCATGGTCCATCTGGATCTCCTGTCCCCTAAAAATTCTTCTCAGTTCCCGGAGATGCTGCTATCGCCTTTGTTCCAGGATTCACCTTCCAAAGCCTTTCTGCTGTCAAGCCCAGAGCCACTTCTCACCCTCCTCTCCTTGAACAGAAACTCACTGGGTACTCCTGCAGGTGCTAAACAAATGTGTTTCATGCCTACACTTGAAGAAGTGGTAGAACCCAGTTACAACCTTACAAGACATGATTGCCAAGTTGGCACCAAATCAATTTCCTTACAACAAGCATCACATTGCAGCAGGACGAACAATGCTTTAAACCAAACATCGGTTAGCACAATGGAGGAACTGAAGGAAGGGTTGATGATTCAGTCATTGTGGCATCTCTCCCAGCATGTTTCATTGGCAAATCGAGCCAGTCAATTAGAACAGAGGGCTTTGAAGATTCTTGGTGAACATGCTTCTAGACACTATAGCCACCAACTGGATGCTTTGAAGAAGAACCTTCATGAAGCCTGCAGTTCACCCAAGTTACCACCAGAACCTCTATTTGAGACCTATAATGCAGTAGAGACGCAGAAGGCACAGCAGACTCTTATAAGAAACCTCCAGTGCCCTCAAGCCCATGGGCAACCTCTGAAATCTAGAGATTTGCAGAATTTAGCACACAGTGGTCATGCTGTTCTGCGTGGCGTGCTAGAGGCTCTGGACTCAGATGCCACCGTGAGCAGCTCAGATGAGGAGTGGGACCATGAAGACACCAAAGGGACCTCAGTGGACTCACAGTGAGTATGATGTGATGTTGTATGGTCTTCATAATTAACTTTGACCTTCTAATAAAGAAGTCACATGGAATGAAATTAATAGACCTTAATGGAAAACATCAACAGAATGGCCAAAGACATTATTTACAGTGGTTAGCCTATAATGTTATTTTAAACATCTGCTTTGTTTTAGTTTTTTTTGGTAGAACACATTAGGGAACATGTTGATCTTCACAGCCCAGTGCACATTGAAAGAAGTAGAAGTTCATGTCTGTCTTGTTCCATAAATGATAAAAAGTACCTTAAAAGTGGAAGTCTGAAGAATCCATGTGAAATATTGCAGTAAAACCGTATACTATTATGACTTTGAAAATCACAATGCATATAAATGATTATGCAAGTTACAATGCTGGTTATAAAAAAGCAGACTCAGTCTCTAGCTTCAAAATACAAACAAAATGTGAGATCTTGAAATAGGTGTATTGAGGGGTAGAATCAATCTTTACCTAGAAGTTGCTAGGCAGTAAAGAATGTAATGACAGGCTGCTTGTGAGCCTTTGGCAAGAAGAGAGGGAGTGTAACAACAAGTTTAGGAAAACAAACAGCGCCAATAGAAGATAGAGGAACCGTGTGTCTCCTGCAGTGTTATATGTTTCTTTAGGATCTCTGCTCACAGAAACAGAGGCACTCTGTTCAGTACACAGCTGTTGAGAAATACTCACCATATTTCTCCCCCATGTTAAAGATTTTTAATCTGGTGTGTTCATGTGCAGCTGGCTCTTCCTCCGATCCCGTTTCTGTGCAGCTGCATACTCCTTTCCCTGGGATGAGTAAATAAATAGAGATCAGGCCGCCCTTCACCAGTGCGTAGATCAGAGCTTTCATGTCCCTCTCGGTGATTTGCTCACCCACTCTGCACTTAGGCCCTAAGATCGCAGGCAGCATACGTGCAGATCTAATCTCAAGATACGCATCTTTGTAGGGAAAATGTCTTTCAGGAAATTTTTAGTATATGGAAATGGTTTATTAGAGTGCTTTTTAGTAGAATCATATAAAATCCCCGTTCAATATGTCTTATTGAGAGACTTGTCAAGAATATGATGGGTTTGGAGATCTGTAAAATTTATTCATTCTGTTGTATTTCTTTTTAATAATTGTACATAAGCACAAAGCTAAGGGCTACATGGTTTTATGTGGTTATTTCTCTGTTTTATATTAATGAAACGGCTTTAATATGCCTCACATGCATAAATTGAAACTATGTTAAACTTGGTCCAATTGCGCTCAAGTTGCCTCAAAACAACTACTGTCATTAAAAATGAATGACTTCCGATTACTTTGCTGAACATTGCTGTAAAAGTGAACGCCCTTTAGTAGCAGCCAGCTGTGGTTGTTGGCTCTACGTTTCCTCAGGCCATGACAAAATAGTTTCAGTGGCTTTTCCATATGTCCCAGCAATCTCAATTACCATCTCTCATCAAGCTGGTGGCCATTGCTTTGGATTCTCTGGATAAGCTGGATATGAGAACATTGCTGTAAGGTTTTAAATGAGTTATCTGGCTTTAGCCACAGAATTGCTTAAGGGCACTCTTTGTGGACTGAGATTAGGCTCTTAGCCAGTCAAGAGCAGCACGTTTGACGTCAGTACTCTCTTTCTTTTTACAGATGTTCATGTTTTGAAGTTGTGGTCAGTTATTTCTGACAAAGACTAGGACCCAGAGCTTCAGTGTCTGCTTAGTTGCCTCTGGAATATATGCAGTGTAATAAAGAATTTATGTAGTGATATTATTTGGTCTGGACACCCTTGAGGAATTAAATAAAAAGCAACAAAGCCATCTGTGGTCTCACATTTTCCATTCTGGAATGATTCGGTCGCTCACTTTGCCTGGCATTTGTTTTGTCAAAACAGTATGCTCTGTGAATGTGTGAGAAGTGAGAGAGCGAAAGTAGACTGGTTAGAGAGGTGAAGTGTTTGTTTATATAGGGACCGGGAAGACTGTTGCCTCAGCAGGAGATCTCATTCTTCCCAGTATATTTGTATGGGTTTGCTGATGCTCCACTGCTTTGTAGATATTCCTGGAATTTGCTGGAGTGTGTGTGTGTGTGTGTGTGAGTGAGTGAGTGTCTGCACTAATCTTTATCTGTAAAGAGAAAGACAGACAGGTTTATTTCTGTATTTTCAGTTGCCTCTGTGATTGCGAATTTTGGCTTTTAAAAGGAAACGTCCTAGAAACACAGGTTAACAAGCAAGGAAACAATCGGTTACATACAGTACACCTGTTTCCCAAACACTGCTCCATTATCGCTCCTGGAGGAATGTACTGTAAGTCACTTTGTATAAAATCCTAGCTGAATGAACTTTTCTGACTTTTTCTGCCCCTGTCTTTGTGGGAGGGTAGTTGTCGTGTCTGTGAGTGGAGATGGCTGAAGGACAGAGCTGAACTTTGCAGTCGCTGGACATGGCTGCAGATGAGACTGTCTGAGCTGGACTCTCAGATTCAGCAGTTGGAAAAAGTCAGGCAGCAGATTCTTTCTAGCAAGGTAAAGAAATTATACAGCGTCTGTAGATTATGAGGGAAAATTGGCCATGCTGAATTGAAAGGAATTAGTTCACCCAAAAATGAAAATTCTATCGTTATTTACTCACCCTCAAGTAGTTCCAAATCTGTGTGAAATTCTTTGTTCTGCTGAACACAAAGGAATATATTTTGAAAAAAGTTTGTAAACAGGTTGTTTTGGGTCACCATTGACCTCCATAGTATTTTCTTTTCTTACTGTGGAAGTCAATGGTGACCCAAAACAGCCTGGTTACTTTAAATTGAAATAGCAATGTCCAGATGATGGTTCATTGGAAACTGTAAAATAAATAAATTGCATATTGCATAAAACCTCCAATCAGTCAAAATATACATGTTGTTACAAAACATAAAGAAATCATTAAGTTTTACTTACTATATTTTTTTATAATATGTGGAATAATAAAAAAAGTAAGTATTTTAATTCTTGCATTAAGCACATCAAATTGGCACAGTAGCACCTTAAATGTTTTAGATACATTTTAAAAAAAAAAAATATGTAACCCTAACCTTTCCTCCAGGGCCATGTGATTTTGGCAGAGTCTCAGCCCCTGACAGACCGGCAGATTCAACACACCTTGTGGACAGAGACTATGGATCTGTCGTTTACAGCTGGGAACATGCAGGATTTGAACTCTGATCTAGAGATGGAACCCAGCAGCCCTACACGCCTTTTGATGAACATTGAGAGACAGGTCTAAAACCACAGGCATATAGACAAAAACATAAAACAGCCATGATAAAAATGTAATTTGTTTATCAACCCCACTGAATTTATGTTTGTGTATAGAGTGCCCAGCTAACCCAGATTGTAAACAGCCTGATGCCGTCTTTGTGTGCCTCTCCTTCCTCGTCACCTGTATCTAAAGGACCGTGCAACTGCTGGAGAGGTCAACAGAAAACAGCTTACAGTGGGTGAGAGGCAAACAAGCACCTACAAGCACATAAACCTCAAATACCTCATAGGGTCATGCATAAAAATCTTCGGGATTATCAGGATTAATTTATTGTTGAAGCACTGATTGCTAGATTTTTAATTGTTTAAAAAAACATAGACTCTTTGAAGGATATTAACATCAAAGAAAAATCCTTTTTTGTCACGCTTTTTGCTTTTGACGCAGTATACTGTAGATCGTTTGACTTCAGATCCAGAGACACCTGAGGGGAAGCAGTGTGTCTTGATTTCATTCATGCATTTCATATTCATTGCAGCACCGACGAAGCGCCCTCATTCTGATACATAATTGTGTAAATTTATGTAAATCTTATGTGAATGTCAGGATGAATCATTCAGCCCAGCGGAAAACTGAAAAAGTGAGAAAGAAGGAAGATGAAAGAGTACAATGAAACTTGCTGTTTTTACTTTTTGTTCGATCAGATTTCTGAAAATTGTATCCCTACTTTTGCAGCCAGACGGGGATCTTTGCTCCCAGCGGACCACAGTGTTTGCACAAGGCCAGGCAGAAGAGGAAGCGAACATGTCACAGACGACAAAACCTCCCTCAGGTGGACGTCACCTGTGTGTCAGCCCGGACTCGACCTCTTCTGACCTATCACAAGCCTAGACTATTCGTCATGAATCCGTTGTCTCATAGAGAACAGGTTGGCATTTTAAAGCCAAATTCTTCAAGTGTCAACTTTTAATGAGTCGGCACAGCATAGCATATAATACTGTTCAAAGGTTTGGGGTTGTTATGATTTATGATTTTGAAAGAAATATAGAATACTCACCAAGGGTGCATTTCTTTGCTCAAGTAACAGTAAAAATAGTAATATTGTGGTTATATAACAAACATAGATACATCTTCTTCCGCTTAACCCGGGACCGGTTCGCGGGGGCAGCAGTCTAAGCAGGGACACCCAGATTTTACAATTTAAAATTATATTTTTTTTCTGTTAATATATTTTAACATTTTCATTACTCCTGTGATGTATAGCTGAATTCTCAGCAGCCTTTACTCTAATCTTAGACAACAGTTGAGCCACTTAATATTTCTGTGGAAACCTTTTTTTTAGGATTCGTTGATGAATAGATAGTTCCAAAACAACATTTAGCAATTAAGTTGAATCGATTTAGTACATCCTTGCTAAAAGTATAAATTTCCTTACACTTTTGAATCACTTTAGTGTAAATACTACAGTCTCACAAGTGATTGCTGACATAACAGCTTTAAAGCAATTGAGTTAAAAAGGCAAAACATAGCTGCATGTGATAATGCCTGAACTAGTGGGAATTATAATGTCGTGTTTATGTTTAAACTTAATATATATGTGTGTTTTCCCCACAGTGGAGTTCAAAAAGAATAACCTAGCTTTTGATCTGTCCTTTCCCTTGGAAGCTGCTAACATGCAGTGCTTAGGCCAGCTGTGCTTTCATAAATGATGACAATCTTTTAATTGATGTGTCCGCCATAAGCTGCCTGGACGTGTAACTCGTATACCGTACACTTTCATCTGAACCTAGTAGGATCATATTATGATATGTAATTCAGTGGTACAGGGAGCATATTGTCATTATAGGACTGTTAAGCTTCAAAAGTGACAAAAGATACCATGAAATGGCTTTAGCAAAATAATAGGACATTAGAAATTTGCATTGATTTACATGTTTCGATTTATTTTGATGATGAGGTGAATTTAACAACCATTGTAAACCAAATCAAACATCAATTAAATATTAAATTGATTATTTTATCACTATTCCTTCATTTAATAAACAAATTGTGTAAAATGTTATAATTTTAACATTAATTTTATAATTTTTTTGTACATTGATCATATTGAATCTTATTAGTCAGTTGCTTGTAGGCTTGTAACATGTGTGAGTAAATTATGAAAGACTAGCAGAGAGTACAGAACTGTTCCTTTAATAAAGCAGTTATTTGTGTAGGTGCCAGCCCTCTGCACATTGCACCATGACTCACAGTATGCTCTGTTTTCCAGCTAGTGCCTGGTGCACTTCCTTTAACCTTGTTTATGATTCTTATAGCTGTCTGATTTTGGCTGCCATGGTTTTCCTTTTCATGCATTGCTTTTGTCGTAATGGTTCCCCAGAGCACTATGTGTCATAGATTTGGGCTTTATTAACATGGTTTGTTTACATCCAACCTTTTTATTTGCTTTAATGCTCAGTTGGACAAATCAAAACTGGATTCTAGATACAGATCAGGCCTTTAGCATCAGAAAGAGTCATTTGTCCAGTAATCATGCTTTGCGAGATTTGTGTTCTTCCCCATTTGTTCATAACTTCTCAAAATCTCCCTGTTTTGGTGACAAACATCACTTCTTTCTCTCTCTCCAAAGGTCCTGGAGTCATCCCCTTCTCTTTGTCCCAGCTGTGCTTCCTGTGATCCTGCATCTGTGAGCACAGATCCTGCATGTCTCCACAGAAAAGACAGAACAGATGGCAAAGTGCATCCTGTTCTTTCATTTTCCTCAGGTAGAGAGAGTTGAATGCATGGCATTTTTCATCCTCCGTCCACGGATCCATGGATTTTTTTTTTTCCATTAAGCCTTTCATTAAGCAATGCTTTGTAAATGACCTTATTCTCGGATGTAGGCAGCTCACTGGGTTTTGGTGAAGGTTAAACAGTAGAAAAGTGTTCATCCTCTTGCTGAGGTAAATGGATGTTATGATTTTAATGGTTAATACAACAGCTGTCCATTAATCACTCATCTATTTCACTGCATTAGCTGTCATTTCAATTCAGTCAGAATAAATGGCCTCATATCAGACAGTTACTCCATCAGCATGTCAAAGTTGTGCCGTTCCCGCTGTTTTTCTGATTGTGTGTAGCAGCAGGAATGTGGAGTAGGTATATCAAATTAGCCCTGGCTGTCATCAATATAAAACCTCAGCTTTGAGTTCATACCTCAATATGACTCAATGCAACATCCAGGCATTTTTTTTTATAATTGACAATGTTTTGACATTTTGACAAGGTATTTATAACTATAGCACAGTATATCACCAGAGTGAACATTTGTTTTTCTATTGTTTTTCTATTGTTTGTGTTGTATAAGTGAGGTTCGTCTCTGTCGGTTCTATTCATCAGAAACTCCATCATCCTTCCATCTGCAAAATTCTCTCTTCGAGGAAAATTGGTTTCAGCGATCTCTCCTCCTGGAATCTGAGTGCACCAGACCCCATCACTGTCCCAGCTCCAGAGACAGAGTCTCCCGGTCTTTATTCCGTAAGTCATCTCATGGCATTTGCATGTGATGCATATACGCTGCACTCAATGCAGATGGAGAATGCCTGCTATAAATGTGTTCTTGCCAAGTTTTCTTCTTTGTCTGCTTCTTAGGCTTCTACATAAGTGTTAACCAGCTCTAAATAGGCAGCAACACAGTGTGTGGTATGAAGAAACGTTATTTTGCTGTTAGCATTTTGATAGCTAACAATAAGACACTTTAATAATACAATTATCAGGTACTGTATTAGTAAAATTAGTTAGATTAAAGATTTAATTTAATTACTTAATTTATTATTTTTTAAAAAGTATTGTTTTATAACTTTCATATATTTTATTCAATTAATAAACATAATGAAGAATTTTAATTTGTAAAAATATATTTGATTAAAAATGCTGTTCTCTTGAACTTTCTATTAATCAAAGATTCTAAAAAAAAAATATTAAGCAGCACAACTGATTTCAGCATTCATAACAACAACAACAATAATAATAATGTTTCTTTAGCATCAAATCAGCATATTAAAATGAATATTACAATTCTGAAGGATCATGTGACATTAAAGACTGGAGTAAGGACTACTGATCAAACAGCTTTGTCATAACATAAATTAATTACATGATAAAATATTAAAATGCAAAACAGTAATTTTAAATTGTAGTAATATTTTACGATCTTACTGTTTTTTCTGTTTTATGGCAAATGAATGCAGCCTTGGTGAATATGAGAGAATTTAAAAATGTATCGACTCTTTTTTTGATTTCCATTTTGTGACATCACAACCAGTGTGTTTCTCTAAAATAATTTAGGCTGTACTGTCCTCAGTATGTTTTAATACACAGTGATGCCCATGTTCAGTGCAGATCTGAAGGTCATGTTGAAGTCAATAGCTGCACTACAGTTTTAATGCAGTGCTGGGGTTGAAGTGAGCTGCCCTGGCCCTGGACTCTGACTCATCTGCTCTAATCATTAATGGTCTGCCACTCTTCTCCGCTCTGCTGGTTATTGTCGGACTAGGGGGGCTAATGATCCTGAAACAGCAATGCTATTCTTAACAGAGAGAGATTGTCAGAGCGAGTGAGTGATTGCACTGGAAGGGAAGTGTGTACAAGTTTCTAAAGTAAAAACACACACCTCATGCTGTTTAGTTGATTATCTGTCAGCACCCCTGGAGTAAGTGAGCGAAGTACAAAAAATATCCACAAAAGCACTAAATGGAAATTGAATGTCGGGAATATTTTCTTCACAATCACTTCATGCAATGTCTGATTTCTTTACATCAGCTGGATGTGTATGATCTTTTATTGTCAGTTGTTCTGGAGTCCAGTGTGTGGGATGATGTAAGGTGTGTGTAGGCTGCTGGGTGGGTTTAGTCATAGTCTTGTGGTGTATTGTCTGTGTTTATCTCTGTACCTCAGGCAGGCTAGCAAACCCAGCCTAAATGCACTGCACAATTGCAATATATCGTAGTCTTACAGCCCCATCAGGATTTCCATTTCCTCTTTTTAATAATATTAAGACAGTTTCAATCGACAGATTTGATTGATGAAGTCCATGCACAGTCCATGCACATTATAGTTTTTTTAATGAAAAATCCATATAAAAACGAATATGTTTGGCTTTATACATTTTCTGTATGCTAAACAATTTTGTTTTGATTTTGTAGTAAAATATAGCTTCCATTTAAGATATAATTTTAATGCACTTTATGTAAATAATTATTTCTTTTTTGGATGTGAGCTTGAATTAGTATTCTTTGTGTTCTTACATGTTTTGATAAATAGGAATATATCTTTATGTTTTATAACTTAATGAATGCAGATTGCAGTCATCAGCCAAAAAATGGGAGGCATTTGAAGAGGCACAGAAGAGAGAGCACTCCTATACGATGGGCACGCACCCGAGACCACCAAGGTCAAGATTACAGGGAAAGCAAGAGGAGGCGGTGCTGCTCTGAGAGGATGATGGGTATGTGTGTTTAATTCCCTCTTGGTGTTTGACTTATATATACACCACACGTTTATGGTAGTAATACTGTTTTGTTCTAGACATCTCCAGTAGTACAATCAAGTCTGGTCTGGTCTCCCAGAGTGATGACAGTCAGGTGGAGGAATCTTTACAGGATGTGACCGCCTCTTACTGTACCCCCACACATCAGAGAAACCTTTCACCAAACCTCTTAATAAATACTGTATAGTATAAGTTTGCATACATTCAAACATAAATCAGTTTTCCTTTTCTTGAAGGGAGTGTTTGTCATACTGTCTTTTTTTTACTTTAGTTATCACCACGCAGGAGAAACTCGCAGAGTATTTTCAGCATCGATGACGTTGTCGTTCCTATGTCTCTGTTCGCATCGGTAAAACTGGAAAGACTTCAGTATAAGAACATTTTAACACCCAGGTATTGATTGCTTTCACACTTAGCCTTAACATTGGAGAGAAATCAGTACCTTTTTATATTTCAGGAGAGCTACGCTATTGTTCAAAAGTGTGGGTTGGTACTTAATTATGAGAGCTGATTACTCTTTTATAAATCATGATAAACCCATTACAAACATGCTTATCCTTCCCTTCCCTTGTCTTCTTTTTCCTTCTGGTAAGAGTATTGGAAGTACATCTCAGTGCTAATATGATGGTAGTTTTACATCAGGGCCTTCTCTGCTGGCCCTGTAAAATTATTATTATTATTTTTTATAATGACGTTAATGTGTGTCTGAAACTGTCTAAATTAAATTACTGTCTATTTCTATAATAAGGAATTTGTTGTGTTGAATAATAATCATCTTTGGTTTAAGTCAAGTCAAGTCACTTTTATTTATATAGCGCTTTTAACAAGACAGATTGTAGCAAAGCACTGAACATTATCAAATAGAACAACAGAGTAATGGTAATGTATGATCACCCCCATGGTGTTACACCTAACACAATTTAAGATATTTTGGATTAAAACCAGGAGGCTTATGACTGTCTCATTGACTGCCAAATAATGAACACTGTCAAGGTCCAGAAAAGTATGAAAGACATCATCAGAATAGTCCAACTGCCATCAGTGGTTCAACTTTAACGTTATGAAGCTACAACAATAATTTTATAGTTTTTCACCATACGGATAAGTTGTTTGCCTTTAAATCAAAGCAAAAGTAAACATTGAAAAGTAGCATATATGTATTGTGGCTGACACAGCTTGTGCTGATTGCATCCAGTCGATATTCTCCAAAATGGTGCTATGGTGATGCGAAGAGACAAATTGTCATTTTTGCATACAAAAAGGGTTCTTGTAGTTTTATAACATTCAGATTGAACTACTGATTGCAGATGGAGCATTCTGCCAGTGCTTTTTCTAGACCTTGACAGTGTTCATTTCTTGGCAGCCAATGGGACAAGCCTCCCAGTTTCCGCCCAAAATATCTTCAATTGTGTTTTGAGGATGAACAAAGGATTTGGAATGACATAAGTGTAAATGATTAAAGGCAACATTTTAATTTTGGGGTAGAGTAACCCTTCATCTGTATTCTTACCGACTGTTTCTAGAGTGCAGCCATATTTAATTAGATTAAAACTTCCCACCACACATAAACTGCACAGATGAAATACAGAATAATATGTGACATTTCCTAATATGCTGTATCTTGATATAGCTTGAGACTTTCATCCGATAGTTAATAATCAGACTAAAAATCCCATAGATTTACACTGAAAGAAGGACAAGAACCATCAATAAAAACCAGAATATCAGAGACCTCTGGGAAAATACCCATAATACCCTGACAACCACATAGCCCTGGTAATCACCTGCATCACACCTCACGTAATGGCAAATATTTAAAAAAAAAAAAAAGACAAGAATCCTTCATATTTTCTTCAGAAAATGTTTCATTTAGCTTTGTGTGCTGTTGATGGATTGCAGTTTTTAGTTTGGTGATTAAGCAGATATGAATCTGTTGTCATATGACTGTCTCTTCATATTAATATGTATTAGGATAAACTTCCTATGTTTGTAGAGTATCATCTCAGTGCATGTACTCCCCCTTGAAAATGCTATTTATAGTTATATATGCTTGGTAAAAGTGTAAGAACTTATACGTCCATTCAAGCAGTTATTGCTTTAGTTGTTTTTATCTTAGCTGTTTAGTTGTAGTGAACTGTTCCTTTCAGACTATTCTGTGCATTGCATCCATTTAGATGAATGTGCATTGTATAAGAGAGGCTGTTTTATATAGTATTTATTTGTGGGGAGAATTGGCTTCATATGTTCTGTGATCTAACTTAATTGAAATTAAGTTGAAACAATCACAAATCTGAGGTGAAACTTTTTGTTTACAAAATTGACAGTGCTTCTTCTTGTACTGTAACATGTTTTTGGCATTTAGTTAAGTTTCACAAGATGAGATTTTTTCATCTTTCAGACTAGGTCACAATCCAATCCATAATTACACAAATAGGTTGAGTAATACGCTCATATATTCAGGTTAATTGTGGGAAACAATGACTGTAAAGAATATTTGTTTGAACAAACAGCCAATGAGTTAAAGAGCAGATAAAAACACAGAATGTCCTAAAAAACAAGCAGGCAGGGCAAAGATCAGTCGCTTTCTGCTGCGTGTGTTTCCAGCAGACCTTCAAACATTCCCAGCCTGCAGACTGTGACCTTCCCCGCAGGGTCGCCATGGAGACACCGTTAAGAATCCACTCGTTCCTAAGCAGCAGTGGTCAGAGTGACTCAGCCAGAGAGAGAGAGAGAGACAGTGAGAGAGAGGGAGGAGGGTGTGGGAAGACAGGGAAAACCAAGCTTGCTTCAGCAGTTGAACATTGGACCTCATCGTGACATGTTACATGGTACATGTTACGTCACTCGTTTCCTTATTTAATAGGACACTAAGGTCTCATCTTCAGTCCTCAAGTTTTCTAACCCTTCAAAAATGGCAACAAAAGTACTTCAGCATACAGTAAAATTATCTAAACATCTTTAAAAGAATAACAAACCCCAAGACCCAGACCCATGTTTTCAGTCCAAGGACTGGCCTGGTCATGTTGTGTGGTTAAACAGATTCAGACTTCAGCTGCATTTACAGTATGACTGAACATGGACTTGGATAGACTTGGAAAGTAAAGACGAATCATTGTCACGTGTAACAATAAATATACTAACTAACACTTGTTGTATCCTGGTTAGATATGCTTTGAAGCATGGCAACTGGTTTGAGCTGGTTTGAGCATGTCATGTGCTGGTCCTGAGCAACTCATAGCCATCTAATAAAAAGCTCAGGACCAGCTTATGACCAACTAAAGACCATCTTGCTGCAAAACATAACTAACCAGCATAAGCTGTTGTTTGTTTTTGCTTTGATTTTTTACTCATTCGAGTAGCTACTAAACTGTTAGGTTAACTGTTAACTGTTGACATGTTTTTGCAAAAACTCTTTATAACCACTAGAAAGTATGTTGGAGGACCAGAGTTACTTATAGAATGTCTAAAGTAAACTATAAAAATAAAGTGTTTTTTGGATGTTTTGCAAAATTGTTGTTTGGTCATAAGTGAAGTTATTGCAAATAAACTTATTTCGAGTAGGAGCGGGGTCGATTAATCACAGCTGGCACTGCATCACCTAATTAATCTCCTCAATACACCTGCCCAATCAAATCCCCTTCTACTCACTATAAATAGCCCTTCCTCTTTCCTTCCACATCCCGCCTTTGACGCATTCTTCGGAATCGCACGACCGAAAACACATCTCCGCTGCCTTTCTCTACAAGGACCAGATTCCTCAGCCTGCCTTACAACAACCTGCTACCACTCTAACTCAACACTCAGCCAGTCTGAACCTCTACGAGAGACCGCAGCTTCCTATTCGAGGCCTTGCCCGCGTGTTCTCAGATCCCTTTCATCGCGCAAAGCTATTGAAGTGAAAGAATCCTCATTGCTTACCACTCGCCAGCCCTCTGCTATTTTCCTCAGCCCGGAAGCAACAAGTCCAGCGTTGTAACTTCCCTATCACAAACAGCAAGGTACACGGAAAGCCATGTCGGCAGCACGGCATTTCCTTTCACTTCCCCTCGTTTACGTAACGTATTCCATGCTCCCATTCACCCTTTTTTAGATCCATTGATTTATTTTAGTCATTGAATTTATTTTAGTCATTGATTTATTTAGCCATTAATTCCCACTGTCAGAATCAAATATATGTTTTCACTGACCGGAACTGTTTAACTATGTTTCCTCCCCATCCCGCCTCCGCAGAGGCATCCCATTCCCTTACCTCCGCAGAGGTCTTTCTCTCTTCTATCCCACCTTTATGGAGATTTACCACCTCCATTAAGGTTTCACCCGCCTCCGCAGAGGCATCCCACCCCTTACCTCCGCAGAGGTCTTTCTCTCTTCTATCCCACCTTTATGGAGATTTACCACCTCAATTAGGGTTTCGCCCGCCTCTGCAGAGGGAGCCCATTCCCTTACCTCTCTCTACCTTACTGTCTCTGCAGAGACTCTTCTTCTTCCAACCTTTGCAAAGGTTCTCTATCCTATAGCTTCCCCCTTCACGCCTCCACTGCAGGTACATTTTATAAAGCTATCCTTCGTCCCTCCCTACTTCCGCTGAAGTTTCTCTACCATACTGTCTCCGCAAAGACTTGTTCTCCTTCCAACCTTTGCAAAGGTTCTCTATCTTAAAGCTTTCCCTTTTATGCCTCCGCTGCAGGTACTTTTTACAAAGCTATCCTTCGTCCCTCCCCAGAGGTCCCCCATCCATAGCTACCCCACCCCTCCTCCCCATGCCCCTCTTCATAATTCTTCTGCTATTCAAAAACACCCCTTTTGATGACGCCTCCCCAGAAACAGCCACCCTCCATCTGCAATGCTCTGATTCCCACCCAACATACCAATGTTTATATTGTCTTTCTTGCTTGCTTTTCCAACCCACTAATCTATGTCTTTGTCTCCACCAGCAGGTCGCCAGACGATCCAGCTCCCCAGTCCACCCAGTTCCACTCACACTATAAGTCCTTACACTTTTACAGTTTAAATTAAACTGGAAATTAGGTGCCGGGCGTCTGGCCAGAGGAGAAATGAACCCGACTAAGCCTGGTTCTCCCAAGGTTTTTTCCCTCATTCTATCATAGATGGGGTTTTGTTTCCTTGACGCTGTCGCCTCTGGCTTGCTTAGTTGGGGTCACCTGATTTCCAGTAACCATCGTCGTCTTGACCATATAGACCGTCTCTGCATTTGATAAACAAAAGTTTAATCTTAAATTGCCATCACTCTGTTTCCTACTTGATAATGTTTAGTGCTTTGCTACAACCCGCGAGCCTTCCAGCATCCTCTTACCAAGCGGGAGGCTCGCATCTGGCTGCTGTCCTTATTTAGCTTTTTTTGGAGGGCATGAAAGGACCGAGCCGGACGACCGAGCTCTAGCCCTAGCTATGGTTCAAGCCTCTAGGGTTCGGAATCCGCTGTCCTCCCGGCTCGGCCCCCCGGCAGTACGCCACATATGCTAAACTTTATCCTTCTTGATTATGAGGAAGCGTGAACTCTTGAAGTGAAGTTTTTGCAAATTAACTAATTTCGAGTAGGAGCACGGTCGATTAATCACAGCTGGCACTGCATCACCTAATGAATCTCCCCATTACACCTGCCCAATCAAATCCCCTTCTACTCACAATAAATAGCCCGTCCTCTCTCCTTCCGCATCCCTCCTCCACCCCATCTCCGCCATTTAGCTGCTCTCGCCCCTTCTTTTCTGGGGGGCATGAAAGGACTGAGCTGGATGCCGAGCTCTAGCCCTAGCTAGGGTTCAAGCCTCTAGGGTTCGGTATCCGCCGTCCTCACGGCTAGCCCCCTGGATAGTACGCCACATATGCTAAACTTTATCCTTCTTGATTATGAGGAAGCGTGAACTCTTGAATAGACAATGTCAACTCTGGTTGAGGTATTATCACTTTTATTACATAACAAATTAGATATGTCTAAGACACAACCCTAGACCAAGACCAAGGGTACATTTGGAGACCCACATCTAATTTCAATTACTAGAGTTACTGAGACTTTCAATTCAGAGCTGTTCACTTGCTTAAACTCAATGGTTTAAACTCAATAATTGTCTACACCAACCATCAAAACTCTGGAATGAATGCATGGCAAAATACACGACTCACTATTATTCACCTCCAAGTTCTAGAATTGTGAACAAGGGCCGCACATTATAATAAAAAGGGCATATCAAAATTTTAAAAACTAAAAAAAAAAGGTTGTAGTATGATTTCACAATGGTCATGTAGGAGAAGGTGGAGTTTTCATAAAAAATAGAGTTGCAATCCTGCAGTTACAGAAGGGTGTGAACAGTTTTAGTGGTCGGAAATCCAAAATTAAAATTAGTCTGAGAAGACATGTTTGGACCAAAAGGGCTCTTTTTATGGACTAAAGGGTCTCGGCTGAGTGATGATGACTCCAATTTTTGTACTATATTTATTTAATTTAAATATGGCAATAGTTGATATGAAACTCCAGGTAGCCACATAGCTGTTGGTTTATAGCCATTTATTTCACAAGAAAATAAATTACAAATTCTAATTCTAATCAGCAGGCATTGTTTTTCTGCTGAAGATGGTTTACCAAAGAAGCATTGCTGGTTGAGTTAGTCTGGTGGGACGTTAGAACATAACATATACTGATATTTTTAACAAGTACTTCAAGGACGTTCTGTCCTCTGCAAATCTGACTTTGCCGCAGCAGAGAACAAACTGCTGGTTTATCTGTCCAGAGGAGAACTGGCCACTGACTGAACCGGGTTTCTCCCAAGGTTTTTTCTCTATTCTGTCACCAATAGAAATTTGGTTCCTTGTTGCTGTTGCCTCTGGCTTGCTTAGTTAAGGACACTTAATTTCCAGCAATATCTACATTGCACAGATACTACTTGTACTGAACTGGATTATCATCACATCATTACATCACTGAATACAATGATGAACTGCCTTTAACTGAAAATTGAGCGTTTACTATTGTCCTTTTGGATTATTGACACACTATTTTCCCTTTTTGATACTGTAAAGCTGATTTGAGACCACCTATATTGTTCAAAGTGCTATAAAAAGGGACTTGAATTCACAATAAAATGATAAAGTACATAATTTAAATTAATAGTTGTAGACAGTCATTAATAATTTCATGAATATTAAACTTAAAATAAAAAGTTAAAATACACTTATTCTATGTCTTCTTGGGGGCACCTAATTTCTAGCGATTATCATTGTTTTGATTACAAAGTAAATAAAAGTTACATAAAAGTGATTGATTGATTGATTTTTTTGAGATACTCTCAAAAAAGAACAACCTAATATCATGGCGATTTTTGTAGAGTTGGGTAGTAACTGTTTACATGTGGTCTGGATAACATAAGCAGATTCAGATAAAAAAAAAATATATGCTTGTAGTTAGATTATATTACATTTTACTTGTATATTTCAATAAAAAAATAACTGTAGTCTGATTACAGGCAACTGTACTCTAATTACATGATTACACATTTTTTACAAAAGCATTCATATTTGCAAGGCTTCTATCTTTCAAACACATCACTTAATAAGTTGCATGTTCACAGTTCTCTTACACTGGTTATGACTTGATTTATAAACATAAAATAATTTTTATATGTCTTTTTCATTATGCATTTATTTTGTTGTTTTGGAAACCTTGACGTAATGTTTAATGCACTCCATATCATAATGTATATTACATATTTTTTCACTCTCTTTGCATTTTTTAGCTATCTTTATTTAAAACAATGAAAAATGAGTTACAAGTAATCAAATGGTCACAAGTAATCAAAACGTAATCTGATTACATTACATAAAAAGTGCAATGCAACAGATTTGTGTTTTTTTTTTTTTTTCTCACATAGTTCTCCTTAACAGACTGGTAAGTAATCTATCTAGTTTAGCCAAAAAGAAAAAAAAAAGACTTGGAATGATTCACCAATCATTGGGATGATTCTATATGGTCAGGCTACAATATTAGTGCAAGCTGTGGTGTTTTACAGATGTGTTTGTGTTGAATGTGAGACAGCAGCAGCGTTTGGAGTCATCAAGGGCTTTTCTGAGAAAGGACATATCAGGTTGCCTGGCATGTAGCACCATACGGTGTGTGTGTGTGTGTGTGTGTGTTGGCTGGACGGAAGGACCCGATGCTATGGTTGCAGAGAGGGGGAGGATGGAGAAAAAGATGAGAAGAAAAGCAGCAGCCTAACGGCTTTCTCTCAGCTCAGCTGAAGGAAACTGTAAAAGCGAGCTGATGGGGAGGAGCAAAAGCAAAAGGCAGCAGGTGTGCAGTAACATACAAGTGTGTGCTGTTTGTTTGCAGTACAACCGGATATAAAGTCCCATGCCACAACTTGTTTCTTGGCCGTCTTGTGTGTCTTTGGCTGGTTAACCATGCCTGCTTTCACACTGGCTGTCAGTCGCCGCTCACCTCCACATCCCCCACTCCTCCTCACGTGTTGCTGTCTTTATCTGTCTATCTCGCCCAGCAGGAACATGGACGTTCGTTGCACGTGCTCGGTCACAGTCTGCACCCAGCGCATTTCTCTCTCTCTGAATATGCATGTGACTGGCAGCAAAGTCATTCATTTACTTTACTGTGGAAATAAATACCGTTTCCCATCACAGATGTTCAAATGACATTAAATTAATACAAAAAACAAAACCACAGCATTTGCCATGTGCATTTTAGATAAGAACTTAAAGTATTCTTATCTGTGCAAACTGTTTTCTCTCAGCTAGTTTCACCTTTTGACAAGTATGTAGCATGTCATGTTACTTGTTGAACAATTCAAAATGGGGAAGTTTTTATAACAAAACCTGGACCCTTAGTGCTTTCCCTCATTTTTGTTCTTTTCCCATGATCAGAATTTTCTTGTCATTTCAGTAGAACATATGCGCTGATGTCGACTTTCTCACGAGAAAATCTGTACTGTGCTCACCATTTCTCTGGTCAGGCTCAAACCATTTAATTGACATCTGTCACACATCATTTTGCTGCAGCGCAGACGTCTTTGGATGTCACTGATACGTATCACATCCTCACGATCATAATACTGTCTTCAACAATAAAAGTGCAAGTTTCACAAGTCAGCATCATTTAAATCAAGATTTTGAGTCCATATTTTGTTGTTTTTGTTTTCCTAACCACTAATTACTTCAAAGAGTAATTAAACATGTAACATGGCCATTGTTAATTGCTCGCCATCTTTTTCCATATCATCATTCAAGGTCGTCACACCCACAGTAAAGTATCATTGGTTCGAAATCGCACTTCTCATAACTGTACATATAACATCAGGTATATTCTGATTGGTTGACACACATGGTTTCACATTCATAGCTTGGTCTTTGGTTGGGACATGTTTGTTTAGGACATTGTATATGGCAACCAAAGTATACACTACATTCTCAGCATTGTAAATGGACACTATAGGGACATTAATGTAAATGCGTAGGCGATCTTCTTCTATGGCCATTTTTAAATTTAGGCTTATCTACTATTGTGGTGACAGTAATGTAAAGAGATTTTTTATAGACAAGGATGCAAGCAAAATACATGTTAACATGATTATAATGAGGGAAAAATAGTTACAATTGACAACAAAGTTGTCAATTCAATCCCCATTCACACAGATTCATGAAAACGATTAAAACACTGTTTAATGGATGACAGGCAAATAGTTGGCAAATCTACTTTATACACCACGAAACATTATGCACATGCTGACATTATGCACATAATACAAATGCGCATGATACTGTAGTTTTGGCAAATGAGTGATTTTATTGTTTAGACGGAGAAGATTATATCATTATAAAAAAACTTGCACTTTGAAACCCATTTTTAGGTTTTTGTTTTCAAATGCAAAACACATGATAAGTGTCCCTTTTTAGTTAAAAAACAACATTGTGTAAACATCCCCTGAAACAGTCATTAAAATGACAAGCAACTTTTAGCACAAGAATGAATGTAAGTGTTTGGTAACACTTTATTGTGATAGTCCACTTTAGACATTCTACTAACTATAACTAACTTTGTAACTACCTCAACTAATTTTATTAAATTTGCTACTACATGTCAACTAGCTCTTGTTGTAAATTCATGCGGCAAAATGTTTATTATCGTAAAAAATAATTTTTAGGGTATAGGCTGTTAGGGCAGGTTTAAAAATGAAATTATGTTTTACGATAATAAACATTTTGCCACATCGATTTACTGTTATTGCTACTAAGACAAAGTAGCATAGTGCTCTTCAGCAAAATGTGTATTGTGTAATGTTTCATGAAAGGGTTTTGCAACTGAACTCTCTCTGAGCGGAGTCCAGCTCTCTTCACTGAGCGCTGTGTCATAACCAGCCTCTGACCTACATGAACACTGAATGCCAGATGTAGATTCAGGACAAGAGCTGGTCTTGCCCAGTGCTTAGCACACACACACATGCACAAACACAGCGTGAGCCAGGGTGGAGAGAAAGGAGGAAAAAAAGAAAGAGCAAACAAATCATGGGGTGGGGAAACCACATTCCTTGAGTGCTATGAATAGCTAATGGGATCCTGGGGGGAGAAACGAGAACCTGCTATGAGGCGAGGAGACACGTCTAGTGCATTTAGAAGAAATGCATGGGGAAAACCAAAATATCGGCAAAACTCTGAAAAGCAGCTTTAAATACACAATTTCCAGTGTTTTCTGGGACTTGAACCATTTTTACGTTCTGTAAAGAACATTTTGTTCATGTGGTGTGTCTTCAAAACTAAGAAACGAGTTCCCTCAGTGTGTTTATTCCTGTGCACCAACGTTTGAATTAATCCAGATATTTTGAACTGATTTCTTGTTGTCCTTAAATTCACATTTCGTCTTGGTTTTAACAAGCAGACAATAATTTTGTTTTCAAACATGGCGCCAACATGGAAGTTTTGGTATAACTTTACTGAAAACTTTCTTACTTTAAGATTATATCACATTTAGATTATAAACCAAAGTGATGTGTGAGTGGCTGAGTTGTTTACTTAGTAATTAGCACATTCATTTCCACTAGCTTGGCCCATTTAAGTTAAATTAAAGATGGGTTAAGAACACAATGGGTGTACATTATCACATGCAATCCGCCCATCATGCCATTGCCTCCTTTCACATGACTTTTCACCTGTATTTCACAGACACCTCATGAGAACTCAGAAACCAAAACATTTAAAGAAACTAGAATGATGAGCATTAAAAAACCTACAACAAAAGCGTGATAATCTCTGCCAAAAACAAAAGGGTCGAAAAAACGTGTTACTTTGGAATAAAGAGCACTAATGAGTTATTCACAAAAATAATATTTATAAAAGTAACACAGTATTTAAGAAGTAAACTAAATAGGTCATGGTAACTTTAAGGATGCACAGTTTATATTTTGAATGTATATGCATCGCCCTATGCATGGGCAACCACAACATCTGTGAGTGCTTTTCAAACCCAACCGAACTCAACCAAAGCCAACCAAACTTAGATTGCATGGGTTGCCATCGCAGATGAGCGTTTGTTGTCATACAAATCACCCTGTAGAATGGGTGGTTATGTGAGATTGAAGTGGTGTGTAGCATGCTATTTTGTTATTGTGGTTGGAACTGCTCTCAGATGAGTATTTGATGAGATCAGTAAGCTCACATGGCAGTGCTAAGTCTTAAGGTATTTGTTACTAAAGGGACAGTTCACCCAAAGAAGGAAATTCTGTCATCAATTTCTCATCTTCATGTCATTCCACCCACATTTTTTTTATTGGTACATACAAGAAAATCCCTAAAATTTGCAACAAGTATTCTAAAAAGCATGATGGATGATATTGTTCTCGTTCATTGTAGTTCACTTGCACTTCTAACTTTTGTATCATGGTTAGTTAGAAGAAACAATGTTTGGTTTTACTGATGTCAAACCACACATGACACACTTTTTAGTGACAAATTTGAATATCTGTGGAAAGGGGAAGTATTGTAAAAATGTAAAAGCTTAAATTTGTGTCTGTTTCAGAAGACTTGTAATATAGTGCTGAAGCCGTATGGACTACTTTTGTGTTTTTTAATATTCTGTAATCTCTTTTGTATTCATGTGGAGTCTTTTTTTGGTTGAACAGTTCTAATTAACAGTATCACTATACTGTAATATTGTGCTCAAGCCATATGGACTACTTTTGTGTGTTTGCTATTCTTTGGTCTGCTTATAAATCCAAATGGAGGTGAGCAAATAATTTTTTTAAGTTAAAAGTGAAGTGAGTGATATTTTCATTGTTGGGTGAAATGTCTCAAGGAACTGCATGGTCATCACTTAAGTAATGGATAGTTATGGGTTTTGAGGCTGGTCTTGGAAAGGTAGACTCATATGGGGGGGTCAACGACTGCCAAATGGAACCAGTGAAGCAAAACATGACTTTAACACCACGAGACACAGGCATGCAGGGCCTCACACCTCCCCCTTGCTTCCCATTCACTTGTTTTGTGTCTCTTCCCCTAATCGCAAAATAACCACATGTGCGCACACACATTTACTGTGGCAAGGTAACAGCAGAGTGTGAATCTACTGCCAAGGCTGAGTCATACACACAACAGCTATAAACATTCACAAAAACAGAAAAACACATGGACACACACGCTCAAGCTGTCTGGCAAACATGGCCTGATCCTGGTTACCTGAAGCAACAGGTGAGAGGCTCCGCCCCTGAGCTGATAAACAGATGGGGTGTGGAGAGATTTTTGTACACAATGCAGCGTGCACTAGAGATAAAGTAGGCTGGTGTGTGTACATGTGTTAACTAGCCGGACAGAAGGAAGTTTAAATTGGCTACCTCAACTTGTCATCCCATAGCTGAAACTCAATTAAAAATGTGGATCAACAACTTACATGTTAACACGGAAGACTTAAGCATCAGGATGTCTTAGATTAGATGCATACTTTACATTGTTGTACATGCCGGATAAGTTGTTATTCAGGTAACTACTATAGCCAAAAACATGTTTACTTAATCCATCTTGCTTAACAAGGTTCTCCTCAAAGTGTTGACATTAGTTGAGCTGAAATAAATTGATATGAAATAGAAAACTGACCACAGTAGAAGAAGGTTTATGCTAAAACCTGCAAGAGAGCAGGTAACCAGCTAACATGAAATGTTCTTGGTACTTTGGCAAACATTCTACCAAGGTTTTCTCAAAGTTAAGAACAAGCCAGTGTTTTACAATGTTCTCAGAATGTTAGCTGGTGTAAAAGCAGATTTAAACAACATTCCTGTCTATCAAATGCTAACATTAAAACACAGTCTGACATAAGCATTCTTTGAAAAATGGCCGTTTCAGACAGCTGTGCTTTCAGAAATCTTGCTTGCCGTATTCACACTTGATTACAAACTAAACTAGTGTCGAAGCGGATTTTACATTTATTATGTCTTTCAAGTGCTCTTGTTGTCTAATACATCATTTGGTCAATGACAATTTCAGACAGCTACAGTATGTACTATGTATGTGTGTTTAAAAATCCAGTATTGTCGTATTCACATTTGATTACAAACTTAATTCACCAATCATAATCAATCCTGCTATAATAAGCTTGATCATTTAAAGTAGCAGATAAGCATTCACTGAGAAAAAACAGACAATATAGTTACAATATAAAACTGGTGTGGAGGCTAATATTGTTATCTTCATAGGTATTGTTCTTGGTGTGAACTAGCCTTAAGATAAACTGATGTGATAAAGTGGATTTGCTCTCCAAATGCTCCATCAACACCTTCTCTAGAGTGTAAATGCCCTAACATTTTTTCTTTTGAAATGTTACTGAAATGCAATCCTTTCTTTGTAGCCCCCCCACTTGCAAAAACCACAAAACCCAAACCTCACATCACCACATTCCATGAAAAAATACCTGATTCATCTTTGTTTCCATAGCCACTCTGCTCTCCACATCTATCTCAGTGGGTTTCAGTACTGACCTATGAGTGCGCGTGCTAAACACCAATATAAACACACAACCAAACAGCTGTGAAAATATTCATGACAGTTTTTTTTATGAAATGTCAGAGGGAGAGCGTGAGGGGGGAAATATAGGCACTGTTATGGAAATGCTCTGCACACACCACCTGCAAATTGCTATGGATAATTTGCAGTGTTGCCACATGCGCCAGAAGAGGCAGTCCATTGCTCTGACCTTTCTACCAATGCTTTCATTCTCCCGCTCTGCCATGTTGAAGGTCAAATGAAGCAATACTCTCAAATTGAACCTGTTGGTTGTAATTACCTTCCCAATGACATTTTGTTAGTTTTGGCCTGTAATTGTTTAGGAATAACTTTATTAATCATGTTGAAGCTTGGTGACATGATGTGATTGAACAGAATTAAATGGCATGAGTGTGGGTCTAAGGAAGACAGATTATATGTAGATTTGACTGGTATTTAAAGCTCTATAATGAGCAAGTGCCTCATAAATTAATCCTCCAAATGATGTTTTTTGCTTTCCCCTAAATCATTATGGGAAGCCTATAATAATAATTTATATTTGAAGCTATCAGAACCAGTTTTACAGAAAAATGCATCCATCGTATGAATAAACAAAGAAAATAATAGATTACTATATAGTACAGTGAATGGTGTAGTGATGGGTAAGTGATAGCTCATGTAATAAAACATCAATCAACATCAGCTAGGGTTTTCAGAAGTATGTTTATTTTGCATGCTCACTTGCTGTGGATTGACAAGGTTCACAAAACAGTGTTTATGTTGATAAATGCAATCTATAAACCATTTGCTACTTTGGTCTATGTGACTAGCCAACTAATATCAGTTTCCACTGTTTTACTATACATAATATAAATGCCATTATTATGTCCAAGGTTAGCACTGACATACCTCACTTGATTTTTAAACAATACTGTTTAACAAAAGAAAACAACTATGGCATCTAAGCAACTTACCTGCTCTTATTTTGGATGTTTGTCTTTCTTTTGCTGTTTTGAAGTTAGTGCTTTGATGTAATCTCAAAAATGTACAAAATTACCAGAATGTTTCTCCATGAGTAACTTGTAGATACTTTGTTTTAAAGGTTACATATCATGGAAATATAACTTTCAGTGCTATAATTGTGTCCTAGAAAACCTGGAAAAATAACAACACAATAAATGTTTTTTGGCAATTGTTTTACTGCTAGCTTGTGAAAATTGCTAGCTCCTCCTGAAATTTAGAAAGGGGATCTTATTATAATATTACTGGCCCTCAATCTGCCGGTTGTCACGCATTGCGACATGGATTTATTTACTGTATATTATGTTGATGCCACACAGATTTAATGTTAAACATGCAATTTCTTTCCCAACTGTTTACTGCTTACTTTGTGTGTACTGTATTCGACAGTTTAAGCACAATAAGACATTAAAGAGCTTAGTTTAGTACTCACATGCTGAGTGACAGCTGCTTTCTGAGCACTCAGAAAGTTTATATCAGAAGTTTAAATTGATATGGCTTGAAACACATGATTTCAGTGAGATAGACATGATAATCAAAACCAAATAGTTATTTTTTTAGCAGAGTAGAGTACAAGCTGTAAAGGCAGAGCCCTGATTCTGGAAAAGGGGGTGTGGAGCAGAAGACCATTCTCATTTTAAGATATGCACAAAAACAGGGTGTTTCTGCTTCCATTAAAATATGCATTTTCAGAAACAACTTTCATGATCTGTGGGGTATATTGAATTGAAACTTCACAGACACTTTCTGGGGACACCATATTAAGTCTCCTTAAAGGGTAAAATGTGATTGTACACCTATTTGTTAACTATATGCAGTGCCAACAACAAGACATTTCTGCAGGTATGTAAGTAATGCCATGAATATGGGGTGTGAGTCCAACCATGTGAGAGATGAAGGGTGAGGTGTTTGGGTAACCTGTTTGAAAATAATAATTTTAAATTTCCATTTGATGCTGCAAGTGGCACAAAAATTGCACACTTTACATGTGAATGCTATGTAGTGTACAAATTACTTCTATTTCTCAAAGGCTATTTTTCAGAGTATTTTGATGTGAATATAACATTGTGCTTTAAATGGGCCATTGTGGTCCGCTGCGATACTCTGAGGTAAAATATATCCAGATTTAGAGGAAAGACTAATTTGATCTTGTTATTGCATTAGTTAGGCCTTTAGCTCTTGACACATTTTGACACCCCACAAAGGAATTTTTAAAAGAAATTGGTTTTAGCACTGAACACCTACATAAAAGGAACAACTTTAGGATAAAACATTCTCCGTTTGTCACAGGGAGACTTTATGATGAAGAAAATGTGAGTGGTGGCCCCTGAAAAATTCACTGGTCATTGACAAAGGAGACAAAAGAAGAACAGGAGAATGTAGAAGAGAAACAGAGAGATTATACACGTCTGCTCACCACATTCCTTTGTAGAAATGGAGGAATGAGTAAATCAAGGTTTTCACCCTGCTTGGAGTTTTCTGCATGACTCTTCACAGTTTTTAGTTCACTACGTTATGTGGAAGTGTTGGCGGTGAGTAATTATTCAACAAACTTACATTTCATCTTACATTTGAGCTTCTTCAAATATGACACCTTATAGGCGGTATGCTTTATAAACATTTTAAATTAAATCCAACTCAAACTAATTGTATTTAGAATCACGGGTGTGTAAATAGCATGTGTGAGGATATATATACTGTATGTCCGGTGTCAGTCTATTTGAACACGATTCACACCAGCAGGAGGTTTTCTTTCTTCTCACAGCTTGCCTCTCTCTTTAAAATGGTAAATATGCCATTTACATAAGAGACAAAAGGCAGTGCCCTGCTTTAGGTCCGTTTTCTGCACAAAGATGAAAACTAAAAAAGAGGTCAAACTAAAAATACCTGTCTGAAATGATTGTAATTTGATCCTTTCTCTTCAGTAAAGCTGAGAAGGTAAACTCTAAAAAGGTAAACTCTAAAAAGGTGAAAAGTGTGAAAATGAAAAAAAAAAAAAGAATAATATATATATATATGTATAATAAATTAAATATAAAAACAAGTTTGATTTTAAGACTTACAATATCAAGCAATACCAAACAACATTTTTAAACACCAAGCAGCATTTATGAGTCGTGTTTAAGTTGATGTGTGATTTCTGAGTAGTTTCTCTGCCAGTGCCCATAAAACTGAAGGCCATGTGAGTAATTGCCCAGTGACGTCTGTGATTAGAGGACGAGCCAATTACAACAGAGGGGAGGCGTGGCTTGCCTTGCTCCTCCCCCCTCTCGGCTCGTCTTTATGTATGTGTGTGTAATCCCAGCGCTGACCCAGAAAGCGCTCAGCGGCAGTGGCTCGTTCACGCTAGACTACAGTCACTGGAGATACCTGCGCTGCTTTACAGACACTGAGAACATCAAACAGCATCTCTACAATTAAAGGATTCATTTGAAGGTATGTGTGTTTTATATTCAGTTCACTGTGAAGTCTGGATCTTTTGTTCATCTGTAAATGCAATCTTAGAAATCAGCACGTAGGCTATTACCAGTATTTAAATATCCGGACATATGGTTGCATAGGATAAGTGTTCTTCTTCTTTCCTCTTGTTTTTAAATGTTTTCACACCTTAACATATGGTGTTCTAGTGTTGTATGACTTTTGTTCTTCTTACAAAACAAAATAATGTCCAGTCAGACAATGTATCTACACTCGTCAAGTGTTATTTATGTTTGCATCTATAAGCTTCATATTTGTATTACACTTTGTATTTGCGTTATTGCTATGCAGTATGCGCTATTGAGAATAGAAGACGCTTTAACTTTTCTCTAAATACACAGTAATTTAAGTAGTCTACGTGCTGACGTTTAACGAAAGTTTCTCTGTGGTCTAAGAGAGACTGTGAAAGTCTGAAGCCTATATTTAATTTAGAGACAGATTTCATCTTAGAAAGCAGAGGAGAAATTCTTTGTTTAATGTAGACTGGTGAGGCTCCAGTAGACCCGACATTGTCCTCTCATCTCTTATTTCAATCTCAAATGATGACATAGACAAAACCTTGTACAAAAATTCATGAGTAATTCTTAAATGCATGTTTTGGTTGACTCCTGAAGCTATTGATGCAAGAGATAAGAGACAACAACACAAGGCAGGACTTGCACTGACAATGAATAGGACTGGTTTTGAACATAAATAAATACAGAAACTGTATGTTTTAGAAAGATGAATTCATTAGGCCTATGTGTTTTATCTTAAAGTTTTGTATATTTGCTTTTTTTCTGGAGATCGTAACCAGTTGATTTATGCCTACAGATTAATACTTGATTATAATTGCATTGTGCAGACTTCTTTAATATAATACACATTTTCAAAACACCAAACATTACCCTGTCATGTGAGTAGATCCAATCATTCCTGCATTTTGTCAATATCTCTTGCTCACATGTATCTGGCAGTGGCTTGGCTTTGTTTGCTGAACACTTTGTCCACCTCCCTGCCTATTATTGTTTTGATCCTCCTGGCGGCTCCTTGATTCTGCAATATTTCTTCTGCAAATGACTCAAGTCAGCACATATTTGTTTTGTTTAAACTCAAAACCACAGTAGGCTTAAGGGATGTTGTGGACATTGGCAAAATAAATAAATAGATAAATAATAAATAGATAAAACATTACAGATTTTCTTAATAAGTGTGTTATGTATAATATTGCAAATTTATTAACTAGTAATTGCTTATGCGTAACTCATAACTTAAAATAGCTTAAAACATAAACAATTGGCCAGAGGGTTAAAAACTAATTTCTCTGATAATATGATTTCTAATAACAATTATTGTTTTGATGCAGTTTTGCTTCTCAATTAAATGTATCTCATTTTAAGGATTCATAGATATTTTTACTAGAATGCAAGATACGGATAGTTTTTTTTTTTTTTTTTTTGCAATACTTGTTTAATGATTGATTGATAGATTGATTGCGGTGGATGTACTGCAATCAGTAAAAGCCAATTGTAATTGATTAACAAGCATGTGAGACTAGTCTTTCAAGCCAAATTGATTTAGCCAGGAATCTTAATATTTGCATAATGTTCACTACTGATGGTTTTCAAGAAACTGAAAGTGTTTGTCAGCTGACACTGAGAACCTTGAATATTTGCCCCTCACTGTTGCCATTCCTCTCATATCTCTGCAGTGGAGAAGGCATGGCTGAACACATGATGATGCCTATGACTCATGGCTCTGCTGGAGGAGGCCTGCATGGATATCGTATGGGAATGAGCGGCCCTTCTCCGCATGGACACCAGCCTGGTCTGCGGACCCTTCCTAACGGGCAGCTCATGCACTACGGCAGGGGGCCGCAGAGTTCCATGGATGTGGCCATGAGGCAGAGGAACATGATGAATGGCGTCATGAACGGTCAGATCAATGGCCAGATGAGCGGTGGGCACCCCCACCAAATGCAGCAGCAAAATATGATGTATGGAGGTCCAAATCAGCAACCACAGAGTCACCCTCAAACCCAGCACCATCATATGCACCCCCAGAGCCAACATCCACAGCAGTATATGGGTGGAGGAGGCCTTACAGCATCTCAACAGCTTATGGCGAGCATGCATCTTCAGAAACTCAATACCCAATACCACGGGCATCCACACGGACCTATGAACGGCCATCACATGGGAAATGTCCAGCACAGAATGGGTCCTGCTCAGTTGGCAGGCATGCAGATGGGAATGGGTGGGCCAGCGCTGGGACTCAACGTCATGGACATAGACTTGATTGATGAGGAGGTTCTGACATCCTTGGTGCTGGAGTTGGGGCTAGACCGGGTTCAAGAGTTGCCGGAGCTTTTCCTCGGACAAAACGAGTTTGATTTCATCTCTGACTTTGTGTGCAAGCAGCAACCAAGTACTGTCAGCTGCTAAAGTTCTCGAATTAGAGAAAGATTAGAATGCCAAGAAGAAGCCGGGGCAAGATGAGAAAAGCTAAATCAACCAAGTTCTCCATATCTGTGAAGCTGTGCTATGCATGCTCTTTCAATGAGAGAAATTACTTCTATGGATGTTCTTCAGCACAATTGTGGCTTTGGTGAGCAGGCCTTGGTCCCATTGGTCATCCTGGATTGACAGTGACCAAGTGCCCCAGGCATGAATGTAACTTCACATGGTGAAAAAAGAAGTCTGCTTGGATTTTTGAAGAAACTGCTTTGCCTCTTCAGGGGGCAACTAGAATCAATAGCATTTAGAAATGTATTTATGTATAACACCTACCAAAAAAGCAGATGTGATCTATGGTAATAGAGACTTGCCTTTTCTCAAACTAACCCCACGACTTGTGATAAAAGACCTCTGAATGAGTGTGTAATGTGGGAATTGAAGGCTGGTACTTCAAAACAGGTTGTTTTTACAGTAGCTCTTAATGATGTTTGAAAAGGTAAGGGGGTGGTTAGGTGGTAGTTGTTGGGTATGAAACTTTATTTGTGCACAGTGTTACACTGTACATTCATTTATTTCCATTCTACTGCTAATCAAAATTTGACTGCATAGTAAAAATGTGTCAACATTCAACACTCATTCTTTTGCTGAATAAGACCTAAAAGCAGTGTCTTACATTCACTATAGGACGTGTCTTGATACTTTCAGGAATATTTCTGTGTTAGGAAAAACGTACCTGGAGAATGGTGGAATGTTTTGTAGCCTCCCTTACCTAACGTTGAGCCTGTGCTCCCTGCTGACAAGTCTAAACTGCCTTATAGTTTTTTACACGGATACAGATAAATGTTCACTGTAGACATTCGTACCTTGTTCCATGGAATGAGGAAGAATCTGCTGTCTTTGTATGATTCAAACAGGTGGCATTGAAACTCCAGCTGTTATGTAGTGTTTGCTCATATGCTCCTTATTGTAGTGAACATGGACCACATTCTCCATTAAGGACCTCCATTAAACCTTCTGCATGTTTTTAAATTAACCTGGATGTCATTAGTTTAACTGCTGTTTGAAACAACCACACTAACCATAACACCGATTTCTTGATGAGCCAACCTTAAAAACTACCATAAAATGTTTCTGGCTCCCCAAACACTGCAGGTTTAAACCTGATTACATTTAAATTACACTTACAACCTTCTTGTTAATTGAGGTCAGTATGGTCAGTCATCTTAGATGGCCTGATAATTACAAAATGGACATGTTCATTTGCCTGCTATCACTCAGGGTGTAATGAAGATTAAGGAACGGCTGGCTGGCTGAGTTTGACAACTTCCTGTGTGGTTATGTTGCCAGTTCTTGAGTTCTCTGTGGGGGTTGGGTTGGTATGAAAATAGCACAGCATACAGTACTAGTAGGTTAATCTGTTCCGCCAGAGCAGGGCTAAACTCCCTTGACTCTACCCTCCCCAGCTCGATTATTGCTGTATGTGCGGCTTGGGATTGTGAACAGTTGCCACCGAATAAAAATATTTGATGGATCATATCCTGTGGTTTACAGCTCCATCTCAGCTGATTGTTTAGGGCTTTGATTCGTAAGGAACAAGAAAATTCAGAGTTTTTTAATTTTGACAGCTTCATTTCACGTATCAGTAGACATTGGAACATCTTCCCCAATATCCATATTCTCATGAAAAATCAAATGCTCTGTAGATTTCTAATTGATTATTAAATGATTTTTCACATGCCCAGAGATTCAACCATTCTCATTTTCATTCTGTTGAAACTTTTAAGCAAATTCTGCTTGAATTTTCAGTCTGTAAATTACAAACCACCCCACAAATGAGTCAGAATGTCTCTTGCAGGTCTGATTGTATGTTCTCTTTAAAACTGTGTGCTGTCCTGTACTGTCGCCATGCTCCCACAAATGCTTTTTTTTAATGTTGTTGATTCTATCTTAAGAAAATGTATTTATTTTCATTGAAAATAAAAATATTTATTTTAAGAAATGGCTTCAGTGAGTGTAATTGCTTGTCTAATTTGATGTTGCCTCAGGGCATCTCAGGAACCACACTCCAGTGGTTTGAGTCTTACATCTTAAATACATCCTTAGGTATCTTGGAGAGGTAAGGTGTCACAACATCTAGCTACTGGGGTGCCTCAGGGCTCAGTTCTTGGACCACTTTTCTTTTCTATCTACATGGTATCACTACATTTTGTCATGCAGAAACATGGCTTTTCATATCATCGCTATGCTGATGACACTTTTTCATCAGCAACTTTTCTTCTCATTCTATCCTAATAATCCGACGATAACTGTTTACAATTTTAAACTTCCCAAACAGACCTTTCTTGCTGGATGAAAGACCTTCAACTCAACCTTACCAAGAAAGAATTGCTTGAGGTACCATGAAACCCATTATTTCATCACAATTTCACCTTCCAGTTAGGCTCATTAACCATAACACCTTCAAAGAGAGACAGAAACCTTAAAGGTGTAATTGATGATCAGTTGACTTTCTCAAACCACACTGATAAAACTGCCAAGTTCTGCAGATTTGCTTTATTCAAGAAGATCAGGCCCTTTCTTTCAGAACATGCTTCACAACTCCTTCCAGCTTTTGTTCTGCCGAACCTTTACAATGAATCCAGAACACAGCAGCAAGATTCATTTTAATGATTCGAAAATAATGCATGTCACCTCTGTTTATCAATTTACACTGGCTACCAAGAGCTGCTTGCATAAAATTCAAGGCTTTGATATTTGCCTATAAAACCACCACTGGCTCTAAAACCTGTCACCTAAATTCACTACTTCAGACGTATGTGCCTGTAGAAGTTTGTGGTCTGTAAGCGAATGTTATTTTATTGTGCATCTAAAAGAGTCAAAATAATTTTCACTGACTTTTACATTAAATGTTCTTAGCCATCTTCTTGAAACAACTAAAAACACTAAACCCTACAAAACACTCAATAACACTATAGCTTCTATTTTGTTTGTTTTCATTCATTATACAATTAAAGGAGCATTAGGTAAGAAATGGCCAAAACTGGTACTGCAATCACTTTCAAAATACTGCTGAGCGGTGTCT
>JAUCNO010000353.1:100234-107734 GCA_032353835.1 Enteromius viviparus
GTGAGGGGTGGGCGTGGCAACAGTAGCGTGCTGAACTGTCAAGTAATGTTCGTTTGGCTGCCTGGGGCTCGAGGATACAGAGTGACCAACTTGTTTTTTTAAACAAGCATTGATTATGCGTGACACGGTCTCAATTTGCGGGACGAATGAATTTGGCTTAAAACGCTGTGCGCGCACGCGCTACGTGGGACGGGTGGTCACCCTAGTAATTAGTTCCATTTACTGAAGAATTTTACAGCTCTGAAAATTGACATTGCAATTCATATGATATGCATGTACAGTATTTGACATGCAGTTTGTGTGTACATATAATACACATCTATCCCACAAACCTAATCCTACTCATCACCTCATGTCTCAAGGTTATGAACATAACTCTAGTTCCTTGAAGGAATGAGACACTGCGTCGACAAGACACTGTGGGAACGTCCTCAGCGTGATGGCTCTGAATCGTATGTGGAATCAGCCAATGATGAATTGGGACGTCATAGGCAGATGAAGTCACTGGCCAGGAAGCATATAGGCATGTGGAATGCAGCCAGCAAACTAGCTCCTGTCATGCAGCGGAGCACTGGCAGCACTGCCCTCAAGAGCTCCTCATACTGGGGTGATAAAGAAACCGCTGTCTCCTCAACGCTCTCATCTCTTCATCCTCGGATAAAAAGAAGAGTAACGCTGCGGTGCTTTGACGAGGGGAAGAAGCAGAACACGATTCCTTCCTCGTATGGCTAGCGCTAGACCTCGAGCTGAAGGAATAAGATAGGGTCTCCCCTCACCTAAAACACAAAGCACTTCGCTGAATGACAGAAAGCTAGTTTGCCGGTTTCATTCCACATGCTTATATGCTTCCTGGCCAGTGACATTATCTGCCTATGACGTCCTAATTCATAATTGGCTGATTCCACATACGATTCAGAGGCTTTCCCATAGCATCTTGTCGACGCAGCTCGAGTTCCTGAAAAGGAACATATGCAAGCCAAAGTAATTTTTTGCATATGAATACCACAAGCTTTAGTTTTTATTTGGCATCCTAATTAAATGCACTTTCATGAGATCGTCTCATGAGATTGTTCCCTAAAGAAGGGAATGGAGATGTCACGTCGGATGACGAACGAAATTGGGATCTCGCTTTAAGAGACCAATTTACATTGAGTGTATTAAAACACGCCAATGAGCTGATCATAGCAAGAGTATAGAAGAGTATTATAAATGATGAGTATTTCATCATGCACCTCCGGGAAGAAAAGCACCGAGGTGAGGCTTTGCGCACCAGCCACTAGCCACCAGCCACCACCAGGTACCAATCATCCAGCCTCAAAGGCTCGGGGTGCTGTGGAGGTTTCCACACAATCCCAATCCCCTCAGCCACCTGGGCAAGCATAGCCACCAGTTCTGAATCAATATCTATTTATGACATGCTGAGACAAATTTCAAATGATTTATAATTGTCACCTGATCGTGTCCAGTGTAGGCAGTGTTCACCTATCATAAAGAACCAAAGCAATCTCGGTGTCCCATCGCAGGCCTTCCACTCCTTAAGTTCTCTCCAGTGCTGGAAAGCTGATCCTATTTTTACACGGGTCCTATATCTATTTCTCTTTTGACTATTATAGCAAATCTCTCTGCAATTTGGAAGTCTGTGCTATAGAGGATTTTGCTACAGGATCAAATGGGAATGCAAAAAATACAAACATTCAGCCATCTATGACAAGTTGTTATGATTCTTCAGAGTCTTGATGAAATGTCCTTTGATTAAAATGTGGTTAAAATCAACATCTGTGTTTAGCTTCACAGGGCAACTTATTTTCAGTGCAACAACGTTATTTTGAAAAAATCTTTTTGCATTACGATTCAAAAAACTAAAAACACAGCAAGACTTATTTTCTCTTATTCCATGGATTTTGCCCATTTCCCTTTGCTTGTTACCACTATTTTTTTCTGCCACCACAATGCGTGTGCAGTGACGTAACTGTGACATCTGCTCACAAACAATCTTTTTAAATAGATAGCTATCTGAGAGCTGCTGGACGTTTAGCTGGATGACACAGTTTCTGTCTTAGACGGCTCATACGGAACTGGCTATTAGTTTTATTTTCAGCTTTTCTGAGCTGGCAGATATGACAGGAACCTAACTAATTTCAAAGAGAAAAAAAAAAGGCACAAAATGTAGATTTCATCCAATGTCCCCTTTAAGTCACAAGTCCAGTTAAGTTACTCCTCTACGTAAATAACATTTACTTTTGCAGTACTGGGTTTTAAATATGGCTTTTGTATCCTGACAGTCAGCCAATCAGATTAAGTCTTTTGCCTTTACAAAAAGCAAAGGCCCAAATGTTTCCAGTTTTTTATTTATTTTATTTTCTTTGCCAAGAACTGAGAAACATGAGAAAACTCACACATGTTGGGTTTACATGTTTTATGGGGACATTCCACAGGTGTAATGGTGTTGATGCTGCAAAAAACTGTTTGAGGTATAGCCCTACACTGACCCTACACCTAAACCTGCCCCTTTCAGGAAACATTTTTAGATTTTCAAAAACTTCATTCTGTGTGATTTATTAGCTTGTTTCCCATGGGGACCTAACAAATGACCCCACAAGGAGTCAAAATTTACTGGTATCTCTATCTTTGTGGGGACAATTGGTCCCCATAATGTGATAAATACCAGGTGCACACACACACACACACGCAGGTGAATTCATGATGTTTGTTTACAGTGGACACATGAGAACTTCGAAGAGATGGACACCTGAAACTCTGTAATGTTTATGTTCTAATTGTCATGCAATGGCAAAAGTGGTAGAATTTGATCTGGATCAGATCAGAAATCTGTGAAAAGTCTAATCAAATGGGATCATCTTAGTTATTTAAATTGGTCCCAAACTCCAGGATAAGCATAAGTAATCACCCTTTGAACAAACAATAATTGCTTTCCTACCATGCACTTCTAGGAACTTAGTTCTAGGAACTAGCCAGCATGGTTCTATGGTGTTCTCACACTAGGCATGATTGCCTTGAACGCAGGCCCAAGTGTGTTTGTTCCCCTCCCCATTCTCCCACTGGCCTAAACTCACAAAGCGCTTTATGTTCCAGGCCAGAGCACACTTAATGCAGCCTGCAGGCTGCTGGAACTATCAGAAATGCAAGTTTCCAAATCAGAAATTGGACATGAACAGGTGTTGTATTCCTTTAGGTAGATAGGGGTCAGCTGATGCGAGCTTGACTAATATGACCTGCCAGAACTAACGCTACACTATTGGCATTTTAAGCATAGTTTATGTATTATGCATTTGAACTGACATAATTGCTTCCGATAGCATGTAAAGTCAGCAGAGAAGTGCTCTTGCTCAGTACCATGAAGTACATTATTTTGTTAACCTTTTGGTTTATTATTATTTTGAGACACGTGACCTCCTTACAATATATTGCTGATCTATCACTTTTGATTAGATTAGACTAGATAGTTTCTAGACTCTTCTAGACACTTTTTTTGTTGGGCCAGAAGAGAAAGACAAAATATTTCCCCATTCAATACATACAGTAAAGCTGCTTTTGCATTGTGAAAAATGCTATATATAAAAACCGAATTCCACAAATCCTGGAGCCATTTAAATCCATTTTGAAAATATTTCATACATAGGAACATGGGACATAGGACATAGGAAATGTAACAAACTTTATTTATTTTACACTTTTAACAATTAAATGAGCTCATTTGAAATTTGATGCTTGCTACAAGTCTCAGAAAAGTTGGCATGGGGGCAACAAAGGGCTGAAAAAGCAAGACATTTTTAAACAACTCAGCGTTTAGTTCAAAAGCGAGCATCTCTGATGGTATGAACCCAGCATGTTTAAGAAGTTACCATGGCCTGTCTGAAAAAAATAAAAATAAATCAGTTTAAACATTTGTTGTGTTATCTATGTTCTATTGTGAATAAAACATTGGCTCATGACATTTGAAATTCTTTTAGTTTTTTCTTTTCTTTTTTTGATTTGACTCCATGTTTGCATGCATTTGGCCAGTCATTGTACACTTGTGTCACTGGTAGTTCCTATGGAACTGTTTTACACCCCACTCCTAATTACTCCTAAGTAGGAGCTAAATCAGTTCAGAGTTCTTTGAATTAAATATATTCCTAATTCTTGTTTAAACACCAAAAAGTGGGAACTTCCATCAATAATTCTAAACTATAAAAAGTGTGAAAGCCCCTAATAAAACACATACGTCCTGAGCTCATAAAAATTGGAGGAATTACAGCTGAAGTTGATTGCAAGTGTGCCATTTCCAAGATATTGCTGTAAACCCACATCATACAAATTAAACAAATCCATCAGAGATATAGCAGGAACATTTAAACTGGCCAAAAGTTTGATACAAATTATGCACTATTTAGCTCTGCAACATCAAGGCCTGTACATCCACGGAGGATAACAGTCAGAATCTCTATGGTAAAGAAAAACGCTTTCACAACATACAGTCAAGAAAAGAACTGGTCTACAACCAAGAGAAAGAGTCACAAGAGTCTTCACCACAAGTTGCAAACAATGCCAAATCAGACTTAGAGCAGAAACCGCAAAAAAATAAAAAATAAATAAATAAAAAAGCCAGACTGGAAAAGCATTCTTTGGGTGGCTAAAATTAAGATCAACCTGTGCCAGAACGAAAATGCGAAAGACAAAAGTATAGAGAATGCTTGGAACAGCTCATGACTCAAAGCACACAACATGTGTTAAACAGGGAGCAGTGTGATGCATAGGCATAGCTTCGAGAGGTTCTGGGTTACTGGTGTTTAGTGATAATGTGACAGAAGACAGAATCAAGTGTACAGGGATATACTTTCTGCTCAGATTCAGTGTCAAGCAAAGTTGGGCAATGTTTCATAGTACAAGTGGGACGATGACCCAAAAACATACAGCAATCTCCTGACCTCAACTTGATTGGGCTGCATTTCACTTGTTACAGATAAAACTAAAAGCAGAAAGATTCACAAACTAACCACAACTGAAGTCAACTAAAAGTCTGACAAAGCATCATAAAGAAGAAAACCCAGTTTCTGACGATGTCCATGAGTTCCAGACTTAAGGATTCTCAACAAAACATTAAAAACTAACATTTATTTGCTCAGTTATGTTTGTGCCCCTGAAAATAGCTGTTAAGAACTGTATAAAAATGGTTGTAATTCCTAAGCAGTTTATTCAATATTTTTTGTTCAACCCTTTGAAATAAAGCTTAAAGTCTTAAATTTTATGCTGGTGGCGTACAATAAAATTGTTTGCTACATATTTTCTTGTTAAAAAAAATATACTCTGCTAGAAAATTATTATTATTATTATTAACATTATTTTCACCCACTTGAGTTTGAAGTGGCTGAAGTGTGAAAAGAGTCTATTGTGAACATTTATCAAAATGTTTCATTTTGTGTTCAGTGGAAGCACAACATGAACAACATGAGGGTGAGTTAATGATTTAACATAACAACTATATCCAGGTGAATTTTTTATTTTAAAAAAGGCTCTTATACCAAAGGCTCTGTCTCTCTGTTGTACTGGGAGAGAAAGACAATTTGCTGACTAAAAATACTGCATTGTACAAGGTCAGTGTGCTGATGTGACTGGAGCACTATAGTCTCATTACGTCAAAGAGAGAACAAGCGAACACAAGATCTGTCTGACTGTCACTGTGACTGTCGACATTCATGATGCCTTCAATGTTCCTTCGTATCTGTCAGCAAACAGATAAAGCTTTGCTCTTTTTCTTTTGCCTTGAGACTTGTCACACTTCAATTTAACTGTTAAAAGGTTAAAGCAATTGTGCATCGTTTTGAATGACTTTTTTGAATGCATAACTTTTTAATTAATATACTTTCATTAAGCAAGGGCACATTCATTTGTTCAAATGTGATAGTGAAGATTTGTATGATGCTACAGCAGGTTTTTATTTAAGATAAACGATGTTGAGCTTTCAAAGCATCCTAATAATTCTTAAATAATGGTTTCCACAAATATATGAAGCAGCACAACTCTTTTTAACATTGATAATAATCAGAAATGTTTATAATTTAGTTCAGCATATGTGCCTAGGAAGACTGAAGTAATAATAATGGAACTTCAGCTTTACATCAGAGAATTAAATTGCATTTATAAGGAGGTATAAGGTATAAGGTATAAGGTATAAGGAGCAGAGTTCTCAGGGGACCTTTCTTGGGGAAGCTCACCGGGGGCGTCCAGGTGGTGCAGATGACTCTGGAGGGCGCCCTGCTGGCGCAGGTGGATCAGGCCACGGCAGCAGGTCCTCCTTCACCATAGGCTCAGGTGGATCAGGCCACGGCAGCAGGTCCTCCTCCGCCATTGGCTCAAGTGGGTCGGACCACGACAGCGTGGCAAGTTTGGGCTGTGGCAGCATGGCAGGCTCGGGCTGTGGTAGCGTGGCAGGCTCTGGCTCGGGCTGTGGCCAATCACAGTTATACGAAGGTGAAAACATTTCTGGCCAAGGTAGTTCACAGTCATTCGATTCAACAGATTCAAACAGTTCTGGCCATGGTAGTTAACAGGCATACAATTCAAATGGTTTAACACACGGTAGTTCACAGTCATTTGATTCAACTGGTTCAAAACAAGGTGATTCACAGCCATTCGGTTCAAAAGATCAAAACAGGGTGATTCACAACCATTCGATTCAAAAGATTCTAACCAGGGTAAGATGGGATGGGCGGGGTAACAAACAAGACACAGCACATGGGGAAAATAATGAAAACAAAACACAGAGCACGTGGACAAGATACACACAAGGAAAGGACTAGGTGACGGTGTGTCACGAACGATAGTCTTTCTCAGTGCAGTTATCTTTATCGCTAACGTACTTAGTGTGAACGGGTTTTTATTTCTTGCTACTTAGATTCTGCATTTTATCCAACATAAATGGTAAAATAATTATAAATAAGAAACAATTTAGTTTACAAAAAGTAATTAAATTTAAGTGATGTTATATAAACAAATTTCAGGAGGAGCATGCACAGATAATTACACGGCTGGTACATCATTGTTGATAACATCATTATCCAATCAGAGCAATCTAAGAGTAATCTCCTATAAATCATCACATATGTCCTACTTCAGTATCTCTCAATTCACCATCCCTTCGCCACCCTGACCCCTCACCTTTAGCAATTCTCTTTGCCCTATGGGGGAGTTTTTTGGGATCAGGCCTGACACCGAGCTCGGACCCCTCTCCCTGAACTGGATGCCAAATATGCTTAATCCTTGATTGATCTAATTGTATGTAAGTGTGAACTTGTAAAATGTGACATAAAAAAACAATTCACAACCCATTTACTTGCAGTAATAATTATGAGTGAGAATCAGAATATTCATTAAGAAAAGTCAGGATTTGGTTTATACAACAGGAATTGATTTTATCATGAGCCTGAAGGGCATGTTTGCCCTTGAGAGCACCTCCAGGCTGAGTATAGGTTCCCAGAGAACATGAGAATAACAGAAACA
>JAUCNO010000353.1:112734-124592 GCA_032353835.1 Enteromius viviparus
CCAAGCACAAAAGGAGACGTCAGAGAAATTTAACGCATTTAATGTAAACAAAGATCTAGAAAGCAGTTTTACACACATAATACAAAGACGAGAACAGACAAAAACTGAAGGACAGACAGCAAATTATAAAGAAAAGACAATCAATGATAATAAACTAGACACACCTGAAACGAATTGCTAATTAAACAAAACTAGGTCACAGGGGAAAAACACAGAGCACATAAGAAACATCCCAAACATGTGACATATCGGAAGGCGTGTCCTCACGCTGTAGTAATGAGGAGGGAGGGTGTGGAGCAGGAGAGGGAACAAAAATACAAAAAACAGTCCATGGGGGTTTTGAAGGTAGGAGGAGCCAGTGAGGAGCCCGGAGCAGGAGGAGCCAGATGGTAGCCCAGAGACCAGTCATGATGAGGCCTCAGGGTGGAGTCGACAGAGGGAGGAGCCAGGGCGACACTGAGGATCCGGAGGGCCAAGGCGGAGCTGAAGGCTCAGGCGACTAAAGCGGCGGTGGGGATCTGGAGGACGGCAGTGGAGCCGGAGCGACTGAGGACAAAAGTGGAGCTGGCGTGAAGGAGTAGCCTGGTGGAGCCAGTGGGCAGATGGACCATGGTGGAGATGAGGGAGCTAGGAGTCAAGGCGGAGCTGATGGGTTGAAGAGCCGAGGTAAAGTCCAGGGCTCAACGGTAGGAGGCGGAGACAGGGGATCCTCACGCCTGAGCGGAGCTGGAGACTGGATGCCCCAAGGTGGATCAGCGCACCCCAATGGTGCTGACTGAGGGTGAGCCGAGGGGCTGACAGGAACCAGTGGAGATTGGGTGAAGAAAATGACTGGCGTGAGAGGAGGTGGGAGAGGGAGGCTGGGAGGTAACACAGGAACACAGAAGCTGTACAAAACAGCGGAGATTCATGGGAGCTGGGTACAACAACCTCTCTAAACCAGTCTATCATATCCTCCTCAAATACAAACTTATGCTCACCCCCAGTGGTGGGAATGTGGGTGGGGCTTTCCTCCAAGCCTTTGATCTCCACCCTTCCTCTGGGATGGGCGATGTTGCTGTGTTGCGATGAGTTGCTCAGTCGTGGCAGGCTCTGGCTCTCTGTCTGGCATGGGCTTGTGCGAAATCTTCGCTGACGCTGTCAATGGTGGTGGGCTGGTCTCTGGACAAGGTGGAATGGGGAAAGCAGTGTATTATCAGAGCTAACAGTGAACGCCGAATTGTTATGTGCCAACACCCATTTCACAAATGCGGAAAAGTTTTCCTCTGGACCGCCCGTTGGACCTCTCGCTAAAGCCTCGGTGGTAGAAAGCGGTCTTTACAGTTCGTTCGCTCTAGGAAGTCCAGCGTGTGAGCCTCCAGGAGAAGGAGTTTAACGTCAGAACAATTGAACACATTTAATATAAACAAGGATCTAGGAAGCAGTTTTACACACATGATACAAAGACGAGAACGGACAAGAAAGGAAAGACAATCAATAATAATAAACTAGACACACCTGAAACTAATCGCTAATTAAACAAAACAAGGTCACAGGGGAAAAACACAGAGCAGATGGAAAAACGACAAAAACATCCAAACATGTAACAGCCCCAAAATGGAAAATTATGTCATGACTTTCTCTCCCTTTTGTCCTTTTTATTTAATTTATGTCCCTCCATTGAAAGTTCATTCCACCAAAACTGTTGATGCTTTAGAAAATTCATAAGATCATAAGATAAGATCATAAGATCATAAGTTTATTAAAGGTCCCAGAACATCATATAAATATAGGGTAATGCTTTAGTTTACAGATCATTTCTCTCCATTTACTAGCATGCATATGTCAAGCATATTACACATGTATTAGTACTTATAAAGCACATATTAATGTCTTATTACATATAGCAGATCAAACATTGTCAATGATGTTTCTATGATGAGGTGAACTTTAGAATGATATGAGAGTCAGTAAATTACAGATTTATTTACTTTTTTTTTTTGAGAACTACATATAAAACAATACAGGAATGAACCAGGAGTGTTGGCAGACTTCAGGAACTTAGAGAGAGACAGTGGATATGATAAGACTCTTGAATCAGCTCTGCCTGGAGGAGATTTATCGATCAGATTGGATGCAGTCCAATAATCACACTGACTGGAAGAACAAGAACTCAACATCTGTCCTATAGACTTACCTGAATTTGAACTCTCATTATGCCATGAAAAGAATTCGACCTCGGCACATGTACGTGTCTTGTAAATGCATGTTGTAGATCTTATTATGAATGATTCATTCCCATATGCTTCATTTATTATTTATTTATTTTGATCTGGTGATTTTAAACCCAAATTGCATAACTAGCTTAGCTTAGCATTTATCATGTAAACGCACTGTATTGTTATGAAAAGCCAGAATCTCATGAAAATTACATAAAAATCATATACTGTTGTAACTCCTTGTTTATTAGCTTCATGTTTCATGCACAGTAACGTTTCTGTGCGTTTATTATGTACAGAACACGGAAGTGTTATCGAAGCTTGTCACTGTAAGATACAAGTTGTGTAATGAACATATAATATGACTGATGTATGAGAAGCAAATGAGCTATACTCTAGTCAGAACGATCACTGAAGAGAAATCATACTAATTTTTATCAGATTCAGTGGAAAAGTAATAGAAATAATGCCTCTGTTTAAAGAAACAAAGTAAACGTAAATATATAAATATTTCTAATGGACGCTGTTGATCCAGAAGACCCAATCAGGGCGTGAATGTGGGACTCTTTTGAAGATATCACTGAATAATTATTTTTATAATAGTAAAAGTAAATTTGTGGCATAAGTAGAATTTTTTATTAATATTATCTCATAGTATTAATTTAAAATGAGATAAATCTGCAATTATGTTAATATATATAAATAGCAGAAGACACTAACAGGTTTTAAATTCCAGTTATGCAGATGGGGTATGTTGTAAAATGTGCCTCACTATTGTTAAACTATGCTATTCTAAGACATAAGGGCTGTAATTTACCTTAATTTATTTTAATGAGAAACCACAAGAATCAGGTGAAAAAAGACTAACAGTCATTATGTTCCGAAATTGTTATTTCAAGACATATCCCATCCAAAGCATTGTTGCAATGTGTTCATTGCCAAACTACAAAATGAGATTCAAATCAAATCACAATTAGTTAGTAAGACTGTTTTAATAGTACACTTTAGACACTCTACTAACAGTAAGTAACTTTGCAACTGCATGTCAACTAGCAGTCATTAGAGTTTTAGTAGACTGTCTGCTTAATATCTTCTAACACTTTATCTATAAATGACATTAATTAGGAGTCATTTACAAGCCTGAGAGCTTAAACCACAATCATTTCCGATAGATTTCACATTTGAAAGAGAGGTGCATGCACATTTTCTGTTTGCACATTAATTCTATGAATCAAACATACACATATTTGAGAAATGATCATAAGATCAAATTAAGGAATGTTTCTGTGCAACTTTTTATACACAGGGCTCCTGGTGTCCTGCTGACATTTCAGGGCATTGTGAAATATTTGTTCTAGACAAGTGTGAAATTACTGATGATAAAAAAAATAAACTCTGAACCCCATGTGGATTAACACAAACTGAGAAAGCCCAAGAGTGTCAGGTTGTGCCCCGCTCTCAGAAATCAAACAGAGAATCATTTTACACTCTGTCTTGCTTCGAACCACATACTGTGTAGACAGTATTATTCGTTAGAATGGGCCCTAAAGGTTTGGGATCACGTGTAGATCACCATAATCTTCAACAGGATCAACTTCAGATCAACCGAAATGATCTTAATATAGCATGTAGCCTATAAACACTGTGCTAATGAAAACGACAAACAGAAAACGGCAGTCAGGAAACGCTCAGAGAACAAGAAAAGCTGTCAACCGTATCAATGAAAGAACACAACACGTAAGTAAAGGAAAGTGGCAAGAGGGAAAGAGGAAATGGGTTAAGAAGGAGGGGGACTGAGAGGAAGAGGAAAAAGACAGGAAGGAGGGAGGGAAAGAGAGATAGACAGGCAGGGAAGGGCTTCTTTAATGAATTAATGACTGCTCTCTCTTCCCTCTCTCTCTCTCCACATCTCCGCTCAGACACAGACGGAGGGGGCTGGAGGGCGGGAGAGCAGCACCGCCGATGAAATAATAAATAAACACATGAATAAGTGAAGAGATACACATGAGGCGCAGCACTCACGCAGGAAGATGGCTGTCTCGCTCTCTATGCCTCTCTCTATAGTTCCATCTCCTGAGTGATGGGCTCTAACTTCAAGCAGCTGGAAGTGTTGAAATATTTAGAGATCACGGGGAAAGGGTGAATGCTAATTTTGGGCAGTCCTATGCGCCCGTCTCAATGCGCCATGCGCCGGTCTCTGGTGACCTTGTGCTTGGCGAGGGGGGGAAGAACTTTGGGCATGCTAACAAGATGGGAACGAACTAGCGTCTATACTACAAACGCAACGGTCTGGCATCTGCGTCAATCAACCACATAAAGCTGGCTAAATAGGTCCCTGAATTAAACTCTTCGCTCTTCTACGATGGCTTCCCAGCATTGGCACTATTGTTTTGTACATGCTTACATAACATCACATGACTGTCAGGTCAACTGACTTGACACAGATTCGGTGCATGTAACTGGCAAGCATATAAGGATGAGGCAATAACCTAAACATCTGAGGCGTTATAGTAAGATTAAGCCAGATGGCACAACAGTTGTAAAAAACAATAGAATAAATGTTGCTTACAATAAGAAATAATGGGTTCTAACCGTCTAAACGGCCTACTGCAGGTGTATTCCTTTGAATAAATGAGTGGCTTATTTAAATGTGCCCATCGTTTACTCATCCTTATGTCAATCCAAAACACTTTTTAAGTGTGAAGATGCAGAGTCTCATGATGTCAGTGTTGCCATCGGTTGCATGCCTTATATTCAATTGCAACGCAATATGTTTTGAAGTGTGAATTAAATTTGCACTGCAAGAAATAATTTTCTTCATCAGAAATGAATGAAAATTGTCTGGTTCTCAAGAAAATTTTCTTCTGTCAAACAAGATAGATTGACTTTGTATGAGATATTATGATTTGGTTTTTAAATAAATACAAATGATTACGAATTAAGGTTTGAATATGTTTTTCTTACTCCCTATGGCAAATAGTTTGATCTTTTTTAAGCATAAAGCTCAGACAAAATTACAAAAGTAACAAAAATATTTAAGTTTCTCTCTAAAGGCAAATCTTATTTATACAGTTTTGTTTCTTAATTTAATAGTTCTCCTAAAATCGAAATTTGCTGTTAATTTACTCACCCTCAGGCTATCTACCTAGGTGGTTTTATTCTTCAGTATAACAGTAAAGAAACTCTTTTTAGGTGAAGATGTAGTCCTTGGTGATTCTTAAAATGTAAGTCAGTGGCTGCCTTTTTTTAACTATTAAAAGGTATCAAGGAACACGAATAGTACATGTCTCCTGAGTCTGGAGTGATGTCCAGTTCACAAACTATTTTTTTAAACTGGCCTGAACCATCTGATACAGTTTATGACTTGAGCAACATAAAACAGGGGTAAAATATTATTCCACCCAAAGATGAAACTTCTTTCAACCTTTATTCATTCTTATGTCATTTTAAACCCATATATTCTTACTTAAATATGACAGAGTTTTGTCCCTCCGTTGACAGTCCATTCAACCAAAATCTAATGCTTTGGAAAGTTCATGTCATTGTAGAAGTAATCCATATGAATAAAGTGATTTAAGTCTTCTGAAGAAACAGTCTTTCTTAAATGGTAATTATTCAAAACTGGGTCAATAAACGAACTGAAAGTTTCTGTTTGGTTTTCTTGCAGGAACAGACGATCACAGCCACACACCACTTGTAGATACTGCGATGGAGCAGAGGATTGGTATATTTACCAATATTTAATAAATGAGTCTTCTAAGGTTTCTAAATAAAACGCTCACCACAAACTCCCCCACACAATGATTTTGCTGTGATATTTTGTGTTTTTTGGAGCTGTGTGCATTTCGCCTATCAATCATTTTTTGTGAGCATTCTTTTGTGTTCACAGAAGATAAAGAGCCATAAGGGCTTGGAATGACATCAGGGTGAGAAAATGATGACAATTTTCATTTTTGTGTGAAGTAATCCTTTAAGGCCAGCTTAGAGTGTTCCTGCTTCGACGTTGGCCTGAAGTGACTGTGGTCGGAGGACACAGAGGGACAGGAAGCACGGGGTGAGAAGAGAGGAGTAGAGGCTTGGCTCAAAGGAAGGATGGAGGCAGAGATGGAGAGGCTCACTGCTATGTGACATGATTTACAGATGGGACTGCTGGGAGACATCTAGCCGCGCTTTCCCCTGCCACTATAATCGCAGCGCTGTGACCGGCTCCAAAGAGTCTACTAGGGCTGCACTACCCCTCACACACACACACACCCAACCGAGGAATCCAGTGTCTGTCCAATTACAGGCTGCCGTTGTCAGACAGACTCCCAAGGCTAGACACAAGAGTGTGGAGGAGAGAGCAAGGGAGAAAAGGAGGACCTGGGAACAATAGGAGCAGTGTGACGTGCGACGCCTTCCCATTGTTTTGGCCCTGGGTGTCCTGAGACCTACAAACACAAGTGTATTTACACACAAGACACACAGTCAGATATATTCATGGAATCTTACGCACATGGGAACGGGACGTTTTTTCCCTCGCTTTTGGTTTCTGTATAATTAAGCGCCAATTACAACAGACAGAGATTAAAACAGGGACATGGGAAGGGTCATCATTCCAGCACTGTGGTGGTAAGATGGTAGAGGGATGGTACCAGATGACACTCTGATATATTATATACTGTCACGGTCATGCCCCGTGCTGTTTACTGTACATGGTTCTCCAACATTGCTATTTTACCAGTATGGTATGTCAGAGAGACTATGACATTACCATGATGCCCTGTGTAACAAATGTGGTATTACAATGGCAGATGTCCAAAAAAATTGGTATTAACTTGTATTATGTTCAGAAAAACATATAACATATGCTACTATTTCCAAAATGTATTATAAAGGTATTATAAAGATTTGTGTCAAATAAAATCCCAATATTGTCATGTTAGTTTGAGATTTTTAAGGCAAGTGGATTAAAATAAAGAAATTAAAAAAATAAATAAATAAAAAACCAAAACTCATGCCATTGTAGACTTGTTTCTGTGAAACAAAATCTAAATGTTAAAACTAAACTAGTTATCATTATGTATTTCAGTTTTTACGTTTTCATTAGCCTAGACCTGTATTGATACTACACTTTAAAAAAAAAAATATTATTATTATTATTATTATGTTAAATAAATCTTACTTATTAGTTGTAGTAGTAGTTGAAGTGGAAACATGCTGAGGTGAGCTACAACTTGTATCAGTGCTTCCTTAAAAAATAAATAAATATAAAAAATAATAAATTAGAAAATACCCATGGTTGCATGACTTTCCACTTTATTGCAGTGTGACAGTCTGGCCAGTGGTCTCGGCAGATGTAGGACATGCTAGCACAGAAGGTGGGTTTGATCTTGACTGGGGATTCGTAAGGTCACACTGCACTCTAAGGCCCAGATCTACTGTCACTCTACATTACTGCTGCTTTTCCTGCAGGTTCTGCATGTAAGTTCAGAAATAGGCAACGCTTGCATGAGCCCACCGCACACGGCCCACCTCCATCTCCCTCTGCTTTCCCCTCAATGTGTTTGTGGTAATGACTTACACATGTCTCCATTAAGACTCTTGGCAATTGGTATGAGCCTTTCCCACTGGCGTTAATTGATACGGCTCTCTGTGCTGTTGTGTAGTGGAGTGAGTCCAGAGACCATGAGGACGTGCAATAGTTTTTCAAATGTACAAATAGTAGAGTAGAGTAGTGATCGTGGTACAGAAACGTAATCATATGTACAAAACATCTCATCTGCATCTGTATCATAAAGTGTTCATGCGAATTCAAGTTCAACTTGAAATCCACACAACCACTTGTGGACTTGTAAGTCTCTTCAAAGGAAGAGCAGAAGACTTGCTCTTCATCTGTTTAAGTGTGCTAGAGCGCTCTTTAGAGACTCTGAGGATCTAATAATTGTGCTTCTGATTGGTGTTGCTGATCAAAGAAATTAGAGTCAATCCGATGCTGAATATTTGGTGGGAGGACTGTAGTGTCTTGACCTCTGAGGAGACTTGTGCACGCGGGCAAACACACTCTTGGGTGAATGTGACAGAGTTTATTTTTGACCACACATACATACGCATATGTGTGCGCTTTCATCTCCGCGGGCCCTTTGTGAGAGCTGCTGCAGAGCCAATGGAAATGAGGTGCCCAGCTGTGTGCCAGCCGTGGCCCCCAGCTACACACAATGACCCTCGTGTGTCTGCAGAGGAGCCATTCCCGTAGCCAGCCGATGTGAATTTACATTTGTGCATATGTAAAAAATGTATTACACGGCTCTTTGGAATACCAATCACAAGATTCTGCAGTCAAATACTTCATACTTCAATACTACAGTCAAAAATGATTCACCGATTTGCATCAGTAGAAGTTTCCGATGTGATGCATCATTTTAAAAAAGTGTGCATCAGATACAAGCTGGCATTTGAATTACATTGCATAATCATTATCATATTTGCGCTGGTAAAACAAACAAAAAACTTTTTAATTATGTGTAATTATTATTGGATGCACTTTTATTATTTAAACAGAAACCAACTGTTCCCTTTCAATCGGTCACTCTGAGTCACGTCAGTGACCGATGAAAAGGAATCTCGCTTTGAGATGGCAAATCAACTCTGCATGTATACAAACACGCCAATGAAATTGGTATATGCTGATTAATATCCAGCTGCACCTAATCGCAGCGCGAGTATAAGTAGGTCAGCAGATTAAGCATTCATTAGCTTTTCCCTTCGGAGCCGAGCTTCATGCAACAGCTCCTGAGCATTTTTTACTCTGCTTACCTGACGGAGAAGGCTGGTTTCACGGCGATTCAGCGGTGGCGGTTCCAGTCGAGTGGCGGTCACATTATGTGCGCTTCAGCCTTTATCTAAAAGAACAAAGCTTAAAGAGACAGGCTTACTGGTGGTACATCCTTTTAAAGACTTGGGGGCGGCCGTTATCTGGCGCTGGCGGACGGTCACAAACATTGTCTTACGTGCCTGGGCCTCGAGCACACTAAGGCAGCGTTCATGGATGAGTCATATTCTGCTTGGGTTAGTTAACATGACCATCTCAGAGTTGAGGACTAGGCCCCACTACCTGGAGCGTGGTAGTGTCCCCCTCCAGCGATCCGCGGAGCTTCCACTTCCGGGGCGAGAGGGGCTGGCATCACGGTTACAGTCAGGAACACTCCTCAGAGTGCGCCTCCTGTCGCCCTCACTCCACTCCATCCGTCATATCCTGTTGCGGCGCCCCGCTGCTGCCTCCACCTGGGTGCTGCCGGCCCAGCCCCAGTCTGTTCGTCGCCGAGGGCTGCTCCCCGCCAGCTGCTCCCCGCCAGCTCTGCAGCCTTTACATCGACCGCGTCGAGGAGCCGGCAGTCGGGCACCCACCCAGCCTGCCCAGGCCCCTGCAAAACCCGGTGGAAAGAGGAAATGCAAGAGGCCCTAGGACGGGCGACCCAGAGATGGAGGAGCCTGCTCTTCGGGAGATGGTGAACGCACCACTCCCTTCCTCGGAGGAGGGCCGGGTGGAGAATCTTTTGTTCCGTTTTCAACCGCCATTGGCCACTTTGCACTCGACAAAAGAGCAGATTTCCCTATCTCTGGGTGCCCTGAGGGGACAAGGTGTTGTGAACAGACCAGTGATGCGCGGGTTGACCCGAAATGAGCGGTTGTTCGCGGTAATCCTCGGTTACGAGTCATCCAAAAATATTTTTTATGATATTCAGGTCACGGTCGGTCGGGTCATTTGAAATAAAGATGCCAATTAAACCTTTGTAATTGATATAGTACTAGACACAGTTTTCTATTAAATACATAGGCCTAAACTTTATTGGTTTATTGGTACTGGGGTGAAGATGACGCACAAGCTTAGTTTGCATGTAGAGATAGAGGTGGCAAGAGAAAAGATGAAGACTGGGGAGTGGAAGCTCCGTAAATACACAAATAGAAAGAGCAAAGTGTGGGAGACATTTGCCAAAATAATAAAAGATGATGACCAAAATGCTGGCTTTGTCATGTGTTGGCTACCTTTTGAATGTTGAGCGTTATTAACTGTTGAATGAATGTAGACGCGGGACAACATTTCCGATTTCCCAACACACTGAACTGAACAATGCCATTGTATTATTTTAATAGGTTACTTTTAAACGCATATAGCTCAGTATTGTCAGTTTTATGTATTTTCTGAGAGGGGGTGGGATTTTTGTTGGAAATTCGTCGGGTTAGTTGACAACTTCGGTCGGGTTCGGGTTGTTTACACATTGACCCGCACATCACTGGTGGACGCTGTGGAAAGCTGCTGGATCCTTTGTGGCTGTTCATTCTTTCACGAATGAGACATGAAGCGTGCGGATCCACTTGCAAACATTTATTACACAAACACACAGTACAGTAAGCTGGTTCTTGGAACAGCAAACAGGAATATCAGAGGTTGAGATAATGGAATAATCCAATAGCATAGCGGTGGTCATGCCCTGGAAGCTTCCGCAGGCAACTCCAGTGACATTCCTGACAGGATTGAAGTGCGACACTGAGTGCGTTTACATGGACCCTCTTAATACGAGTATAATGAGATTTTGACAGTATTGCGATTAAACTTTAACTGATGTAAATGCAATACTTTGATTAAAAACAATGTGATTATGCTCATAATCGCAGCAAGCATAATTATATTAACATAGGTGGCCTATGCCGATTTTAATAGAAATATATAGACATATTTATTGAAATATATAACGTGTAAACACCTTAATCATATTGCCGCTCTGACCAGTCTTTACTACTGTTTTTTAAGTCAATTTAGAAAAAGTTTGGAGCATTTTTGGATGTTAAATAGCCTATAAGTTTTTTGTTTTTTAAAAGCAACGACCAAGCGGCCAGCAGCTGAAAGTGAGCTGATGCCTTTTCAAATCATCACGACTTGCCTCAAATAAAATCAATTCAACCTGTAAGGTTCCGCCTATTTTGGTTGGATGCGTGTCTCGCTCCTCAGCTCAGCTTAATTCAAGCATATACAAATATTTTAAAGTTACCCCTCATGGTAACACTTCATAATAACTACACACTATGAATAATTAGTTAAGTATTAAGTTGCGTTCACACCAGACGCAAATGAAGCGTCAAGCGTGAGTGATTTACATGTTAAGTCAATGCAAAGATGCGAATAGACATTCTGCGGCACAAATCGAGCGAATTAAGCGGCGTGAATGACGCAAATTAGGCGGCGCGAATGGAGTGATTCGCACAAGTTGCGCGAAACGCTCAAGTTGAAAAATCTGAACTTTGGCGAAAATTCGCTCCACGTTAACCAATCAGGAGCTTGCTCTAGTAGTGACGTGATTACTAGCAAGCGGATGCAGAATTCTGAAACTATGGAAGACAAAATCCTCATCTCTGTATGATACATCTTCGTACTTTCATAAAAACAAGAATAAAAAGGAAATACATAATAGATTCATTAAACCAGAGTTGGCCTATGAGACATACCCAAAACGAATTAACCTCCTGTTTAACCACTACAGAGACATCAGTTGGCAGCGGCAAGTGGCATGAACACTAAGCACCCGGCGTTCACGGCAAACTTTTAAATAGGCGCTCTCTTTTTTTAATAAACCGCAGATTTGTGTTTTAAACAACTACATGCTCGCCTGAAAAAACTGCATT
>JAUCNO010000353.1:153292-173806 GCA_032353835.1 Enteromius viviparus
GCTTGCTGTTTCCCCACTTGTACGTCGCTTTGGATAAAAGCGTCTGCTAAATGAATAAATGTAAATGTAAATGTAACCTGCAGGGAAATTAACCCCTTACCTCCACAAGAAGTTCTGTGCACCGAGCGTCAGTATCAAAAACTGAACAGGAACATTTGTCAGTAATTGATGAGTTCCAGTATTCTAAATCGCATTTGATGTTTCTGTCAATATTTTAACCACCATATGCTCTGTGCTTTCTGTCGGCAGTTTAATTTAGTAAATTACATTGAATCTTCCACTGGTGGTGAATGATTCACTCGTTTGAGTCGGTTCTGTTCGACTCAAACATTTGAGGCGGTGAAAGATTGGTTTTTGGTTCATTTGCGCTGAAATCCAACCCTTAACGAAGATCTTTATTAAAATCAACACCTGCAGTTTATAACGACATAGCCTAGTTACCCTGATAAACAGAGTAGCATTAGCAATGCCATAATTGATCTTAAGTTATATTATGTATTCCATGTTTGTTTTATGTACTTTTGTATTCTTTGACCCACCTTATGAATACCATATTATATATTTATACCATGGTACATGATTTTGCAAACTATTGGGTATGGATGTGAAAAAAAAAAAAACCTAAAATAACCGTTAAATATGTATTTCTTATCATGGTAATATTTACTCAGGAGATGTTTTTGATTATGTATTCAGTTCAAGTATTTGATAACCTTTTTTTTTTTTTTTTTTTTACTTATCCCAGTTTTTCCTCACACACCATTTCTGCTACTTGATTAAAGTACTTCACTACTGTTCACCTCTGCTTATTGAGTACAGAAAAATATATTTGCCATATAAAAAATAATTTCAAGAGAATTAAAAAAAAAACGATAAACTTTTGATAAAAATATATGTGATGTTATATGATTAAATGCACTGAATGGATAAATATGTGATGTTTATTTCCCAGTGAGTTAAGCTTACGTTGCCCTCTGACCCCAGCTAACACATTATAATATCTGGAGGAACAAATTCTCTATTGCAGTGAAAAATAATGGAAAAAATACGTAAGCTATATTTCATCATAAAGCACTGCTGATCTCAACAACAACAAAAAACAAGGTCTCAAAGTTGAATTCAACGTAATTTTTATTTACAATGTAAACATTCGCTATAAAGAAACCGTGAGAACAAATAAATCTACTGGCTCACCATAACAGAAAAACAACAGAAGCCTGTAGAAGCATTAGCAGTGAATAATCATAATTCATCTGTTTTGGAGATCAGAATAAACAGAAGCATCCCAGTGTTTAACACAGACTCTCAGCGGAGAGCACACAGTTCTGTAAAGAATAGATCACTTTCTCCTCCGTTTCATCAAACTCACAAACACCGTGAGAGTGAAGAAGCCACCAAGTCCTGACTGCTTAAATGAGCTCAAAGTCAGCCTGTCATCAGGTGCATGATGGGTAGACGCTCTTCACAAGATCACAGGAAACTGTTTCAGCTCAAGAGGCGAGACCAAGCAGGAAGCCCCCAACAAATCCACTAGAAATGACAATGTTTTTCTTCACGAATTCAGTGGCCTGAAAAACATGGAGGTATAGATCACAATCAGAAAACTCTGAAAATAAGTGTTTAAACACATTAAAAAAGACTAAAATGTTTTTAAAAAGTGTTTTTACCTCCGTAATAAACGTGTTGATCTCAGGTGTGGCTTTATTGGCTTTTGTCTTCAGATGTCTCTTTGCTTTGTTAACATCTTTCTCCACTTTCTTCCAGTCAACCTGGACGTAGCCGCTGTGATTGGCTATCTGCAAGAGAACAAACCCTTTCAAGCCACTTTGTTCCACAGTCACATAATGAACCGTGAACGTGTTTCTGACCTGTAGCAGCAGAAATCCTCCTCCGACGGCCGTAGCGGCGACCTTGCCCACCCGCTGGAACAGATATCCCACACACCTGCGGTTCATCACAACTCAATTACAAGAGGTTAAATAACCGATCATGAAGAGCAGGGCTGCCATGATAAATCAGAGCAGAAATGATTCGTCGATGGATTCTGAGATCTTTCCAAAGCAAGAAATGGATTCTGAGCTCTACTCTAGTTTTTATTCACTCTCAACCGCTGGTGGAGAAGAGTCCAATTTCACCTCAACTCAGAATTATTTTGACTCTATTATGATCAATGTTAACACAACCGACTGTGATTTGCTTCAGCCTTTTGGAAATGTTGGGAATGATTATTTTAGGTTCCGTGTGTGTAAACATTTGGAAACGAGTAGATTACGGTTGTTTCTGAAGCACGCGGAGCCATCTTCTGTTCAGAACAAACTCAGAATCCACTTCAGAAAGAATCAGCATGCACTCAGAATCGATGTGAAATCATCTCTTGATGCATGGGTGTATTTTCAGAAGGGTAGTGAGTGTACCAGCCCGTCGCGCCGCCTATCGTGATCTGAGTGGCCACAGAGTATTTCTCAGCAATAGGACCGGAGTGGCCCCCGAACACGGTGCTCCACCAGTGCTGCGTCTGAGCGTATGCGGTCAGATCCACCACCTCGTACGCCTCGTCTTCATCGTCTGGTTCTGAAGCTGCTGGGAGAGGACGTGAACAGCGGGTCATAGAGCTGCACGATTGATTGCCTTGATATCGTGATTAGACAGAAGCTGTGAAATCCTTTCATTGATTCAGTGTTACTAATAAACAGGTCTTTGTGTTCTGTATACACGTTTATCAAAGAAACCACTGCACCACGGAACTTGCTTGGAAACTAGAGATGCACCGATTGACCGGCTAGTGATCGGAATCAGGATGAGTTCGGATCTTCCCCGGTTTAGACTCGCCAACAGGTTTTGAGAAATCACCCACAAATGCCCAAAATCACAGGCAAATCGGTGCTCGTTCACACGAGTGACAATCCCACAGATCACCGATGTGTCGCGACACCCGAGAGATGCCTTGCATGCTAAATATCTGGACCCCTCTGCGATTCAGAATCATGGCGTGTGAATGTGTTCTGACTGAATAACATCGCAGATTACTTACAGCCAATGAGAGAGGGCAGTGGGAGGTTGGGGGAGGAGTTACGAAGGTACATATCCTCCTCCATAATCTTCTTTTCGTTGCAATTCAGCGCACATGCAGTTTGTATGGCAAGCTCCTTTCATTTTTAATAATAACCCCAGTCTCACGTGAGAACTCCGGTGTTGCACACGTCACCTCATGTTGTTTCCGTGTCACTTCTTGTGTGTTTCTGGCAGCGAGACAAAGTTGCCTGCGATCCTTCTTATTGTAAACTCATGCAGCGTGAACCCCCCGTCACTTGCTCTAGTTATAGTATTTAGTTTTTATTATTAGAAGACCCTGTAAAGTTTAATAATTTATTTTATAATAAATACATTTTAATGAATATCATATGCTTTCATTACAGTTCTTTAAAAAAAGAAATTTGCAATCGGTGCATCTCTATCGGAAACGTACAGATTTATTTATAGTTACTTCTGAGAAGTCGTCTCAGGTTTCAGATTATGTCTGATTTTTCAGTAATTTCAATCAATAAATCAGTTTTGATGCTCTTTGACAGAAAGCCTCAGCTCTTTACTGTTAACCTGAAAAACATATGAATGAACAAATCGTTCCTGATGTAAACACAAAGCTTGTGTACAAAACGTCTCAGTCTCTACAGATTGTTATTTACTACACTAGAGAAATTATTAAAAGTGCATTTCTCAAAATATTGGAATATACTCATTATAATATATTATCTGTGATTTACCTTTTAATTATTTAATGTTTAAATAAATCTGTCACGAAACAAGTTATAACAGCCACTGTGGAAATAAATAATAATCAAACAGAAGTTTTACCATTTAGATGTTAAATTAAAAAACTACATTATGTTCAATTTACACATTCACAAAATCTTAAGTTGAGTGTTGATTATTATATATATATATTTTTAATTTGTGTAGGCTTTGTTGTTAATTGTAATGTTATAGTAATGTAAAAAGGCTCCTTAAAGTTTAGAGCAAAGGCTGAGTTAGATTTTTATCCTAAGAAAATGAATTATGATTGACAGCATTTAAAGAAAGAGTCATTTGTTCAGTTCTTTGTGTTTAGTTTCCTCCTGCTGTGTTTGTGTAGCGCTGCAGCCCTGATCAGATCCTCTAATACTGACAGACCACTGAAGTGTGTGTGGCTGCTACAATATTACCCCTATAAAAACTCACAATACTTAATAAGATGATGGTTTTAGGCGAAATGTGACCAGGACATGTTTTACTCAAAGGAACTTACGTTAGTCAGCTGCTGTTTGAAGGAGACACTGACAAAACTGAAACGAGTTCATCATTGTGTGTAAGAAAGCAGCGGACTTTAAGAATGTTCTGTGTGACATGTGCTGTCCTTGCTTCTGTAGCTGACTTTAGAGCGCGATAACGGCGCTAAAAACTTGATATTATTCTCATAAACGTGACGGTAAGCCCGCTCACCTCTGTTGTGTTGTTGTTCCGCCATTTTGGGTGCTGCGTGTGACGTCACGGCGTCATGTGATGTTGACAGCTGTGAGCGCTCGCGCCGCCTACAGCCACGTCAATGTTTTAAACATACAGTATCCCCGGTTATAATCCAGCGATTTCATAGACGTGTGTATCTCGTGTGCTTAAACACGCGTTTGAGCTGAAGTATCCGCTCTGAATACGAGCTAATGAAGGGTTTGTGTTTTTTCATTTGAGTCTCAGATGAAGATTCATGTCTTCATTGCATTTCGTATCAAACGCACAACACTAAATGAAAGCGATTGAACGCGTTTCTGGAAGGAGACGGGCGACCATGGTAATAAAGGCTGCAGCGCATCTGTAAAGCTGTGATATTCTTACTGTGTTCAATTAAACAGCAGCGAAAGGATCGGGCCTCAGTTGCAGGGCTGTCAGTCCAATTTCCCCATTTTATAAAAACCACGCCTCTTTATTTGCATTTCATAACAACGCAAACGACCCGCTCTGAAATCTCGGTTTGATGGAATAGCGTTTGCGCCGCATAATTTTCCCACGTATCGCGCAGAACGCGCAGGGGATTCGGGTCGCGCTCTCGAACGATCGTTAGAGAAAAGAAAATTAGCGAAGACTGGACCACAACATTTTGGGACGAGGCCAGTGACGCGCTCGCGTTCTGCGCAGCTATTGGCTGTCGAGCCCGGGAGGGCGTGGCGATGGCGACGGCGTGGGTTCGCCTGTGTGACACAATTACAACAACTTTAATCTGCTGGCGAACACAACTTTGAGATCGTTTTAAAACGTTTCGCGTTTTTAAGTGTGCAGGGCCACACATCGCGCATCAACACCGAGCCGCCGCGTCACAGTTTATTCCTACAAAACAATGTGAGACGACGCGCCGCTGGAGGGCCAGCTTACTTCGCACGGGGGGTTCAGACTCTGAGGCGCGTTTCACAGGAGAAAAAGTTCGCGTTTATTGTGGCTTTTGGACGCACGGAGCTCGCCTGCCCTCGATCTCGCGGCGCGGTTCCATGAAATCGTGCCGAGTGTCGCTCGCCGTCGCCGCCGCTCGACGCCTCAGCGCTGCTGGTGATGAGGAGAAGAAAATGGCGGCGGGAAAAGCGAGCGAACCCGAGGAGGACTCACCGCGGCTGAGCGCGCAGGAGAGCGACGCTCTGGCCCGCGTCGACAGGTCGGAGCCGCAGGCGTCTTTTAGCTGTTTTTCATTGTTTTTGAGTGCGAGACGTGCGAGTTGATCCCTAACCCTCTGCGTGTGTGTCTGTCTCTCTCGTTCGCAGCTCTCTGTTCGGATACCAGCGGCTTCATGAAGATGGCGCCAGCATGAAGGCCCTGCTCGTAAAGGTAAATATGCGCGTTTAAATTAACGCTCCACACGCACGCTTCGCGACGCACACATGCGGTGCGAAATGACAGCGAGGGCCAGGGCTTCCGAGCGCGAGCGGCGACGCGTCCTTATTTTCTCCTCAGAGCTGCGCGGCTAACCGTTCAGCTAACTCGCTCGATTTGACGCGGAGCTTAGCCGCGGTTCTGCCCTGCGATTACACGAGCGTTGCGGGGCTCGATTCGCTGGCTTCACAACCCTAGCGTTTGCTGTGTGTGTGTTTATTCTGTAGCTTGTTTGTGGACATGCGGGTGTCAGAGAGGCTACAGCGCCTCAGATCACTCATGATTTGGGGCTTTATTTCTCTCAGTGACTGAGAGCTAAGCTCTTCGTCGCGTTCATCAACGCCGCGTCTGTCAAACGCGTCAGAGGAGGAATCGCGCTCAGGTTCACTCAGAGACGGTGATTTGTGTGCGGTGGTAATGGCTGCTTGGGTCGGCCCAAGATGGCGGGGTGGGGAGGGGTGAGAGCTAGCGCGTTATAATGCAGAAAGAGACGCGAATAACGCTGCAGAAAGTGCAGCTAGCATTGCTACAGCCTTCCACTCCAAGCCCCGCGAAGGCTTGTGGGTAAGCGGCCTCCTGTGAGAACACCTCCCTGTGTTGTTGTGTTGTGCAGTCCAGCAGCGAGCTGTAGTGAGCACTAGATAGTGGACAAAGGCTTGAGTGCTGTCTGGGGCTGATTCCAGACTCCTGGTCCGGTTAGAAAGCCTGTCAAGTGCGCCTGGGCTTCGTTTGCACACAAAGCTGGAGACTAAAGACTGTCCTTTACACACAGACATAGACCTGTCTGTATCTGATAGATGTAATGCTGTTGTCTGCTTATGGCTTTTATACACATGACCCCTGACCTCTGGAAATTGGTGTCAGGATTAACACCATTGATGGGATAGTTGGCTAAAACGTACTGTCCTGTAATACTTATTCGCTCACTTTATTTCCAGTGATACGGTCAGATTGATTGCTACTGAGCTGGATGATGACATCACTGAATCAATGATGTACTGATTTTAGCTGAAAACTGAGTGTTTACTGTAATACTGTAAAGCTGCATTGACACAGTCTGTTTTGTTAAAAGCGCTTTATAAATAAAGGTGACTTGGCTTTAGTGGAAGTCAAAAGATGATGTCGTCTTTTCTTTGTCCATACAATAAAGGTCCAGTGTTGCATTGTCAGGAAAAAACGGTGTAAACGTTGATTAAAAAATCATCTTTTGTAAACAATGATAGAATGATGGTTTCTGGGTCGGTCACTTTATTGAGCTTGTTGTCAGGTGTCACTTTCCCGGCGTGATGTCTCCAGCAGGGCATGGTTCTGTCTGCGGTCTTTATATGAATTAATGTAATTGGAGTGGTGGTGCTTGAGTGTTTTGTTGTTCTCTAGAACGTCGTCCAGGTGGAGGTGAAGTATCTGTTCTCTTCTAGTGTTGTGTCGTCACTTATGAAGATGTGATACGGGCTGTGTGTATTTTTAAAAAACTTGTGTCTTTTGATCTAAATTGCATTTCCATGTTAATATGTGATGGACTGATCAATAACTCAAACACACGGCTTTATAATGCATTGTTCACGGGCCTCTGTCTTTATAGCGCTCTGCAGTGTGTGTTCACGTAGGCTGGACTGTGGATGGTTTAAATTAGCTTGTGATCTGTTATTCATTAAAAGTTGTCACAGTTGTCTGTATAATTTACGTCAAATGGAAATGTCAGTTTCATTTGTTTCCTTGTTTCTGTGTCAGTGATGGAGAATAAAGAGAAACCTTGAAGGGCTTCAGTGTCGGATCTGATAGGCTGAATTCACTCCGGTACAGCAGATGGCGCTGCTCGAATGCTCCTGTGTGTGGAGTTTATGTCTGAACTGCATTAAATGTGACATTTTCATGCTCAAGATAGTGACTGAACGGATTGTAGTTGATTCAAGATCTGCACAGTTCGGCACGCATGTGATCCATGGATTAATCACAACATTTTACCATAAAAGTGAAAGTTTATTAATTGAAGGGACTCAAAGAGAACTCGTATTCGTTACTCATGTTATTTTTAGAGTCACAGACACACACTCATGAAGCGTGCTGCAGCTCTTATATCTCCTTCATATAAACTTCTTGCCTTTAAACAGACGCACTACATAACCGTTGTCAATCATTCTGGTGAAAGCTGTCGTTTATGTTGGATGAGAATGAAATCGGATGTGCATGATTATATTGGAGTTGTTCATCAAGTCGTTAAATCTTCAGACAGGGCTTTGTTTAGGGATCTGTGTCTTTTGCGCATACAGAGGTCTGATTGCTAAACGGGTGTGTTTTTCAGCAATACTGTGCACCTTTACTTTTTAAAGAAAAATATGTAGATGGAAAGATCTTTATAGGTTCTAAATATTTACAAAAAATTATTGTTTGTCAATTGAAAGTGTGTTATTATGCTTTTATATTATGATTGTACATTCAGCAGCATAAAATGACAATTTTGCCAATTGCAATTATTTATGGGGCAATATATCGCACAACAAAAGTTATCATCGTGACAGGCCTAGCTACAAACTTCTGTTCTGTTGTAAGAGAAGGTTTTTCTCCATTCTCTCATGGATGGGGTTTTGGTTCTCCTCTGGCTTGCTTAGTTGGGGACACCTGATTTCCAGCCTGTGTGTTTAGAGCACAGTGTCATTAATGTCTGCGTTGGTGTCTCAGTACCTTTGTCCACATAGTGTAGGTCAGTTACAACAATCAAGCTATACCTACAGTTACAGCTGCACATATTTAAGTGTGTCTGTCGCAAAGTGTGGCTTGTTACAGTTCTGAAAATGACTTCAAATAAGTGTGTAGTAGTGTTTAGTTAGTCACCTGCAGTACTGTTGAGATCGTTTCTGTTGTGTGTGATTGACTCACCATTATAGCAGATGAAGGACCTCTGGTTGGTACAGTAGTCATCACGCCACAGTCCGTCCAGACTCATATAAGCGCAGTAATACTGACTGTTGTTGGGCCGATTCGATGCCCAGCTGTAGAACAGTGAATCATGGGCTGTGTAGAACGCAGGGTCACCCAGAGACCACTTCCACTGGCTCCTGAAGGTGTTCATCAGCCCGATCCAGACACGAGAGACATCTCCAGCTCCGCTCACGCTCTTCAGCAGCTCGCTCACTTCAGCGCTGTCATCCAGCGAGGCCAGATCTCTGTAGTTCTCACGACAGTATCTCTGAGCGTCGGAGCAGCTCATCCTCGTCCGAACAAACTCAAACTGACGAGGAGAAGACGAGCTGAAGACGGCTGTGGACCACAAGCTTTCATTACAGACAATCACTTTACCATAGAAACATGAAGAAGGCTGTTCATGAAGGGATAGAATGTACCTGAGAGCAGAAGAGTGATGAACACTGTGTCCAGCTCCATTCCTGATGAGTCTGTGTCCGGCTGATCATCTGTCCGTCTCTCTTTCTCTTTCTCAGCTCCTCCCATCAAACCTCATCCAATCCTGGATCTCTTACGCTCTTTTATTCATTTGTGCCAGCAGAAGCAGTTCTGATAAACTTCAGATCAGAAATCGATCTACCTTCACATTCTATATATTTACACATGACTTTCTTTGTTCAGTATTCTTTATTGATTTCAGCACTAATAAATCAACATCCTTGAATCAGAAAACCAGCACAGGCCAGAAGCTGAATTATACTTATTGTGTCTCTGAAAAAACAACAGCAAAATAATCAAAACACTACAGTTTTTCTCAATCGCTTTGGTGCATTTCTCACAACAGTACTTACATTTGTACAACAGTTAATAATAATCTCTCCAAACAAGTAGTCATGTGTGCTCATCATAGCAGCAGCAATTGCAAATGCTTTTGAACAGGCATCAATTGCTTTCATACAACCCTCAGCTGTTTTATAACATTATCATTTGCTTATGTCACGTCAGTCAAAATGAACTAAACTTGTGACTGCTGAATAGTCATTCCATATAAAACTAATAGTCCTCATTTCATTGCTTGAGTCATAACATACAAATATTTTAACTAGTTGTCAAAATCTGTCAAGCGAATTGTATAAAATTGTTTAAATCTTTTTTTTTCTCTCTCTCCATGAAACGTCTTTTAAATTGAACAATTTCTCTCAGTTCAACCACATCTTTCACTGATGAGAAGGGGTGTGTGAAGCATTACTGTACTGTAGTTGCAACCAACGATAAACCAATTCTCTACAATCACTCAGAACTGAATCCCATAAACCCCCACTTCACAAGCATGTTGTAAATAAGGGTGTATTTATTCATTTGCACAATGCTTTGAATACAGTAAATTAGAATTGCAAAAAGCATATGCAGTAAAAATGTGAAACATACATATTCAGTGTACTCAGATACCTCACTACATGGTGAGCGTGATTTCACCAAGTACAAGATGTTCCTGGATCAACATCATGTATAAATTTTGGGTAGGGGTAGGTTTAAGGGTAAGGATTGGGATAAGTTTATATTTTTGGACAGTAATGTTGATCCAGGATCAACAAAAGATGTTTATCCAGTATAATGTCTTGCCAAAATCACAACGACCAGCTCACCACATATAAATATATGTATATATATATATATATATATATATATTAATAATCCCGTTACTAACTACAATTTTCATCATGCCATTTGTAATCAGTAGCAGACTATTAGGACACAAGTCTGAAAGAGGTTACCCAGGCTTAGTCCCTCATGAACTATGAATGAAAAGTCATTTTTGATCACTGAATAGCATGAAAAACTCCACACAGTTTACTGAGAAAGAAAAACGAGTAGTCACTCCATATGAGCCTGTGTCTTGTTGCTCCAGCAAACATGTGGACTGGCCAGGGATTACTTTCTCATCTTCAGACTAGCTTCCTGAAGCCCTAACAAGGCAATTAAGAGCCTGCAGACTTTTGTTGGATCTGACTTGTCAATATAAAAGCACCCTGAAATAATCCTAGGCACACAAGATGCTACCTGGAACACAGCAGAGGAAGATGGCTGCAGGGAGGGAAGTGTGAAGTGACGAGCAGGAAATTAATTAACGTTCAGGAGCGTGAGCACAGGCGTCTGCCTCTGGCAGAGCAGTTTCCTAAATCATGGATGATACTGCGCTCTTGCCACGTGACCAGCCGCTGGATATGGGGCAGTTAGTGGCACATGAAAATGTAATGAGATGTCTATGACACCTTTTTAGATGTCTCTCTCTTTCTCTCTCTCTCTCTCTCTCTCTCTCTCTCAGTGAGTTGAACCATGAATGAAATCTGCTCGTGATATGATAAAGCTGTGAACTTGGGAATAGCAAAATACCTATAAATAAGTCTTTGTAAAAAGCTGATTATGGCATGATTGATTCATTTCACTCTTTCCCTCCACCACAAAACATAAAAAGCAATGTGATAAAGAAACAATGACAGTGTTACCAGAGTCTCCCAAACTGTTAAAGCAAATGAAAACCCAGGTCTTTCAACATTCACACTGATCAGACACAACCACATGTGAAGTGAACAATTTTTTTTTAACTGGCTCAAGTTAAAGGATATAGTATGCAGCAGGTGAACAATCAGTTCTTGAATTAATAGTGATAAATAGTTCTAAATAGTGATGGCTGGATGACTGAGTCAGAGCATCTCCAAAATGGTTTTCTGATATGTATTAGTTAGTAACTACCACAAGTGCTAGAAGGAAGGACACCCAATGAGCCAGCATCGGGGTCATAGGAGCACAAGGCTCATTAATGTGTCAGACCACACAATGTATCTTTCTGCCCCTTAGTAATACAACCTAGCATAATTTAAATGCCACAGCCTACCTGAGTATCGTAGCTGACTATGTCCATCCCTTTATGACTTTGTACCTGTATAATGATGACAAATTCCAGCAGGATAATGTCACAAACTCGTTTGGGATGTGGAGGAATGGGAGATTTACATCATGGATGTGTAGCTGACAAATCTGCAAATCTGTGTGAAGGTGTTATGTCAATATGGAGCAAAATCTATGAGGAATATTTTCAACACCTTGTTGAATTTGTTTGAAAGAATATATGCAGCAAAAGAGGGTCAGTCAGCGTGGCTGGAGAATGTGTGTGTGATTGGCTGAGAGGTATTCTGTGATATTCTACATAAAATATTTTTTTATCACAGAATTAAGTTTTAAGAGGTTTTTAGATGAGAATAGGTTTAGGTTAGGTTTATACTTCCAATGTGCTGTCTGTTAATAAAGATAACGTCTATTTGAATTTTGTGAGATGCGAGGTCCAGGGCTTCAGCCAGCGGTTGTTCCATGCTCATGAACCCACTGAGATCAGCCTCTTCCTGGCTAGATCTTCTGGAGTTTCCCGCTGGCTAATAAATGAGTCTCTATGGTGTTTAACAATGATAGATGGATAAATAATATTTTATCTAACTTATATTAGTATTTAATTATACTGTAGTATTTAGTGTTTGCAAAGTGTGTTTGGTTGTGGTTGTGATTTGATTGCATTATTTCAGCGTTAAATGGGGAAAATTGAGTGAGTTATCAGTAAAGACTTTTATATTGAAAGATACTGAAACAGGGTTTTAAACTAGGAAGTAATTTTTTCTTTCAACAACCAGTCACAGGTAATAAATCTTCTGCAGCACTGTCATCTGAAATCACTCATAATGGATGAAAGCGTGTTTGACAAAGATATAGCTTTTCTTAGAAGACATTTAAACTAATTATTGTGCTGAATATGAGACTGAGCTGAAGAATGAATACACGTACAGTAATGCTATAAATAATAAACCAACACAGTCTCATGACCAGATTGTACATATTCGTTCGTACGTGGTGGCAAATTCGTGCAAATTCGTACCAAATTGTACAACCTTACTCGTACGATTTTGTACGCTTTGTCTAAAGGCCAGTGACGGGTAGGTTAGGTGTAGGTCACGAATTTGTATATTAGCCACCTCATAAAATATTTATGAATCTTCGTGAGACTGGGCTGAATGAACTGCTTTTAATACAGCAATGCAATAAACTTTAATAAAGCAACTCGATATTCCTTCATTACTAATTCTAAAGTATTTTTTTTTTAATTAGTAATGGAGGCTTGTCAACTTTAGATCTTAATAAGCAGTTCTGCACAAATTTTTAAAATTTGTCTTGAAAATACTTTATTTATTTGAACACTTGTGTCATCAAACTGCTAAATAAATGCAATATCACAAGTGGTAGCGGTATATAAGCAAGAGCCATATCAGATGGCTATAGGTGTGATATTGCTCATATATGTATTATAGGCTTGAAAGTAATAGTTTAGAAAAAAAAAACATTGCAAAATGTCTTTTGACCATTAATATTAGGGGATACACCGTATGTAAATATTGGCAAGGTAATGCACAGCGGTGAAGAAAAGAGGCCTGCATCTACAGGGCAATTCTCTCAAGTACACCGACAGACATGCATGAAAAAACAGGGGGTGTGACTTGCAGTTTCACACATGGCTTCGCACGCTGTGATTGATGGGAGTGTTAAAATGTAAATCATTAATAACACTATCAATTCAAGCAAGCTCTCACATTCACACATATAGTCAGTGTAAGACACACAATTACTGATGTGATGAGCACACGCAGACACAGTGATGGACATTAATGGGCAGTCAGTCGGTGGTCACATGACCAATGATTGACATATCATCTGACTCATTCCTGAGCTCGGCCTGTGGCTGCTGTGTCATCTCAGTAAATGAGTCTTGAATGGCATCAGTGATCCAGTAGGTCCGGCATCCATTACAGCTCATTATTAGCCACTCAAAGTGGATGGGTGTCTGCTGGGTTCTGTGTTATATATCTGGAGGCACTGGATATATATGAGAATCAAATGGTTTATAAAGGAATATTCTGGGTTGTTTTCCCCTAATGTTTATGGGTTGCACTACTGGCATCCTCATGTCTTCCTTTACTACCGAAGACAAAACGTTGTTTTTTTTTTGTATATTGTATATAGTTTTATGTATATGTAAATAGTACATCAGATGGATAACTGATGCTTTATTTATATATATATACTCAGGCCGCCGCAAAGAATGATGTGAAATGTTTTATTTTAATATGTGGGAATTTGTGGCAAACCTTACTCTGTATTGTTTAGTAATATAAAATATGTACAAAACATCAGGTTATCAAAATTCATTGCACCTTTCAAAATCTATAAATTTAAATGGAATAACAGAATCATAACAGAAATATACTCTGGTTAAATGCTCTTGTATATGTTCTCTTATGCATAACGTTTCTCCATGATGTCACATACAGTATTGTAGGATGATGTCATTGTGGAACTGGCTTATGCAAGTTAAAAAGGATATTACAGAAGAAATTAAAATATGGAAAGTAATCAGGAGCATGCAGGAAGAACCTATAAATGTTTTATTAATGAAAATGTATGTGATTTAAAATATTTGGTAAATAATAATAATAATTAATAATGATTATTTATTAATACAAGTAATAATAATTATTATTATAGTTGTTTTTTATTTTAAAAGACATTGAATATTAATTATTATTATTAATATTATTGCTGTTGTTATTATTATTATTATCATCAACATTATTAGACTGCAAGTTAGTGCTTAGGAGCCAGGTAGCAAAAATGGCAAACCAAAAAAATTAATAAATAAAAAAAAATAAATAAATAAATACTATAATAATAAAATTAAATATAATACAACTATTCTTTGTTATATTGTGATAAATTTAAACACTATTTCTATACTAAAATAATATTTTATAAAAACACAAAACAAAATAACACCCACCAAATGTCATTGGTAATTTAGACATTGTGGTGTTGTTTGCACACATATAAATCACAAATCAAAAAGACTACGATTAGATAAGAATACGATTTCAAACCTCTCCCTCACACAGACACCAAGTGAAAATAGCTTACTTTATTAGCCTAAGTTCATAGACTGAATTTAACTTGGCACATTCAGGGTTGGTTAGCGATTCCATGACAAAAAGTTCAATACTGTAAGTTGAGACCATAATACTCTTTTAAAGTGATTTGTAGGCAAAAAAATTGCCCTTAGTGAGTGTGTGTGTGAGTGAGTGTGTGATGGAAGGGGCAACTTTAAGCATTAGCATTTTAACAAACGTATAATTGCGGCGCGTTCTCCCCTCAGTAGGAGGCACGTGTAAATGACACTCCCCCGGGAGCTCCTGATCCACTTTCTGATCTCGCAGATCCAGCGCTGATCAAAACCAGCGCTGCAGCCAACGTGCTTCAAACAGCCGGGACCCCAGCCAGCGGGGGACCACACACCCCTCACACACTATTCTCAATCGCCAGACTGATACAAAAATGCATTCGTTACAAACAAGTTAAGTCAACCGCATGATTTTTTTGATCTTGCATAGCAATATCGGTGCAACAGGGATGACCTCCACCCACGTCCAGCATGTTTCGAAACACCTCCGATGTTATCCATCATAGCACGACCCTGGAGAATTCACGCAGACAGCAGCTATTATCACCTTCAACCCATCATCATCATTATCATAGCAGACAGTCCAGTGGCCTACAGGAAGAGCAGGAGTTCAGCATTACTGTCCTCTGCAGGCCTGGGGATAGAGAAGAGTTGAGCTTTCGCTCCTCTCTACTATTTATCTGGACTATTGTATTTAAATGCTAATAGAGGCATTAGTCAGGACTTTGAAATGGTATGTTCTTTGTAAATCAGTGATTAAGCAAACAGAGTATTGCGCAAATACTTTTGCACTTTTGCATAGAACCAATGTATGTGTTTGTATGTCACTCATGCATGGTTAAGCTTCTGTTTACCATATTTGATCTGCTCTCCTTTAAAGTGCCCCTATTACGGATGTTTGAAAATTGCTTTCATGCAGTGTGTAACACAGCTGTAAGTGAATGAAAATCTAAAAACGCACCATGTATAAAGATACTGCCCCTTAAAAGAAAGAGTTGACTCTGAAACCAGTTGTTCATTGAAACGAGCCGTCTTTAAAACATATCCATTAATATACTATATATACTATATTGTCCGTCCAACTAGTTCTTCAAATGCAAATTCATTCTTCACCACTAGGTGCCACCTTTGAATACGTAAAATATTGGTTTCCATGGTAATGCTGTAAACAGCACTGCTCAAAAACACTGCTTTATCAGACATTACAGGGATGATGAAATGAAAATAAGACCAATCGACCAGTCTCCACCAATTCACACCACGCAAAGGGGCGGTTTGGAAAAATCAACAGCTGAGTGAAACGTTTGGGAGTCGTTGAGCAAATAACGTAAAAAAATAAATGCATATTATAAGACAATAAAAATGTTTTTGACCTTGCATGCATGTCAACCTGTTGTTGGGGACTCCCAAAACCAAAATATGAACCTTTCATTACCCATAATAGGGGCACTTTATGTATGTGCGTGGATTAGTGTTTATGTGCCGCTGGTATAAAGTGCACAAAGTGCCACCAATTAAATGCAAATATCATGATTACAGTTACATAAGATTAAAAAAAAACACATTATAAAACATTGCAACAGGCATTTATAACTAATTTTAGAGCTTTAAAACATGATTTTATTTCATTATTATTATTAATAGTAATAATACATTTATTTTTCATAAAAATATTATATAAACATGCTATTTTAAACATATACTAATTTACATAAGTAGCATGTTATGTTATTAAACCCTAAACTTTTCTAATATGCAGCACTGGAGTTTCTGTGTTTGATGTTACAGGGTGTTCTGAATTAACATTTTTTCAACTTAAAAAAATAAAAACATTGTTTGAAACAATTTGAAGTCAAGTAGCCTTAACAATTATGACAACTTTTCATTTTTGGATGACCTGTAACTTTAAGCAATGAGACGCGACAACCAATAGAATTTGATGTCTTGAACTAAATCTTTTGCAAATAATGAGAAAATGAAATAAAAACTGCATTCAATTTAGATCTGTTAATGCTGCATACATTTTTGGTAACACTTTATTTCGATAGTCCACTTTAGACATTCTACTAACAGAATTGCAACTACATGTCATTCAAATATTAGTAGACTGTGCTTAATATCTTCTAACACTGTATTTTGATACCTCCACAACACACTACATACTGACTATCAGAAACTTTGCAAGTATATGTCAACCTCTTCTACAAACACTAAACCTACCCTAACAGTCTACTCTGAGAGTTAGGAGACATGTATTTGCAAATTAATGAGAATTAGTTTAGCATGGTGTTAAAAGTGCAAGCCAATTTTCTTTTTACACATTTTTCCAACATTGCACATTATAAAAAATCACACATGATTCTGTTGAGCTTATGAATGCAATGGCCAATCGGAGGCATTCAGATAAGTCATTGCTGTGTTTAGTGCACTCTCGAGAATGAGGTTTATGTAAAAATTCACCTGCCCAAACCAGAAATCCAGGCTACAGACAGCAATGTGAACTGATGGCAACATCTATAGTCTTTTAAGGTAATTATATAACCTGCCTCATTGTTTTTATTGTTGGAGTTTTATTCAGTTTTCATATCCAAAAGTTAGTGAAAAGAGGAAAAATGAACCATTTTTAGCATATGTGATAGGCATCTTTGGTGTCTCTTTTAAAGGCAACTACACAATAATAAAGTACCGAACACTATGCCATATAGTAAACAGATGTGGTCTTCTATGCCTTAAAGCCTCGCTTTGGACCAATGTAGTCGAAGCAATGTATAAAGTCTTAGTTATTGTGTTTAGATCTTCTTTTTGTCACGTCATATGTCATATGAGTTTGCAACTTTCATAAGCAGGGGAATGAGAATTGTTTTGTATGCAACTGCATTTCCTCCATTCACATGCATATTTATGGGGCACAAAGTTGCGTCGACAGTGATCTCTGTCGTTTGTAATGTCACATAACCAACTCCCTTTGGGAAAGAATGACTTCCTGTTGCTTGTTGCGGGCCTCTCAGAGTAAATACATTGATGTACTTTATGCATACCTCCATTACTGCTCATTTACATAAAGTTTAACTGCTGGACTTCTCAAATCGTCAAGTCGTCCCAAATCACCAGCTCTCATTAAAAATGAATGCTTTCTGGTTCCTTTGCCACAGCAAATCGCTGCCGACTGTGAGTCACAACCCTACAATCGGTCAAATGTAATTCAAGGCTTATGCGCCACGTCGAATTAAACACCATTTCAACAAGTCCATATAACTTCATGGTGTGTACATCACAAACCCCAAATGAAGTCATTGAAAAGACATATCAGCCTATTCCTCACTGAATTTACAAAGTCTCCGCAGTTATCAGTGAGCACGGGGATGGAGTTGAATGCAAATCAGAGGTGGTATATGAAATGACAATGAATATATGATCATGAATAATGCAGCCCTTTCTACACAACAATGCTGAGAAAAAGCCCTGAGAGCTGAGAAAGAATTTCAGAATAGAATGCATTATAGAATAAGAATTGAAATAGAAAAGGTTGGGGGGGCTTGGCTGTCACAGCGCTGTCACTTCCTCTGTCAGAATAAATCCATCAAACACTGGGAATAAATCAGGCTGCTCTCATTTGCATTGAGCACGGTGAGAAACCCGGGTTCAATAACACATGCTGTTTTGACAAATCCTGCTCTCAGGGATGAAAAGAGCCCGTGAATCCGGAAGCTTCTATTGTCTGACGTTAATGGCTGCGCTTGATACTTAGAGAGCACGTGGAGACTGAGGTCTGTAATAAAGCCTCGCATGTGAGATCCAGCACAATGCTGATTGTTTTGTTTCTTAATATTCAGACGTTAAATTTACCTGATATCTGGAAGGGTAAAGATCATGCACCCATCTATTTTCCAGACAGCTTATCCTATAGGGAAGGGAGTTTGAAGGATTACTTTGGATGAAATGACAAATATGCATTTTTATTTTATTTTTTTATTACTTAACTCATCTTTTTCCCCCTTGGAACTCAAAAAGAGAATTTTTGAAGAATCTTCACACCTTTATTTTTAATACTAATTCTGAAACTACTGTACTGCAAGGATTGTTGGCACTTTGAGCAGCTGCTTTGTTCCTTTGTCGTTAGATGCTTTGGATAAAAGTGCAAAATACATAAATGTAAATGTACAGTATACAACAGTTCATAGTGATCAGCATCTTTCCATCTCCAAAAAAGTAAAATACTACTACTACTACTACTACTAATAATAATAATAATAACAGTAAAATTACAAAAATCACTTCTCGTAACATAATATAATACAACATTTTGAGTGTTGTGAGTACAGGGCCAGTCTAATTTATTTAAGAACGTTTAAGATATATTGTACAAGCCATCTAGACCCCTCCCCCCCACCACCAACACCACTTTTTTATGGTGGTTTTACATATTTGTAGATTTACAGACGTCAGTGTTTGGGGACTGATTTGGAGCTTTTGTGTGAAAAAAAAAACAACAAACAAAAAAAAAACAGGTCTGGAACAATAAGAAATTAATGATTTAAGTGAATGATGACAGAATTTTTTTTCTTGAATGAACTATTCCTTTAAAACTAAATTAAAATAATCTGGTTTTATGGTTTTGGTTTTCCCTGTAGGGATGAGGGGAGGAGCCATGTTCAGAGTGAGCATGTGTTTCCAGTACCGTTTCCCTCTCTTTTTTCTCTCTTTTTCTCTCACGACTCAGTTGTCCATTTCTCGCTCACGCACAGTCGCCTGTGGAGGCGAGGTAGAGCCAGAGATGAGCGGAGTCAATTAGACGAGCAGCAATGTGTGTGTGTGTGAATCTCAGAGAAAGATGTGGAACAGTATGGCACTGCAGATGCCGGCATTCCCTCAGTGAGAATGCTTCCACAGGGACGAGGACAGCTGTGGAACAGCATCAGGGGTGTTAACGAGCCTTATCTCACACACACACACACACACACACATACATAGTAAATGATGCACTTTTACTTTAGCGCATACACATTTATGTTCCTAAACCTACTGAACTGCCTACATCATAAATACGCTTCCAATATGATGGCCGTCCAAAAAGGTAGGCAGCATCATTATGTCACTTTAGCAGAATAGTCTGTATCTTTTGCGGAAAGGCTTGAGTGAATTACAATATTTAGTAATGACAGATTTGCAAATAATGTAAATTCTATATAATTATTTTTTTATATTCAGTACTAAATGTGTATTATTCTCCACAGTATTTGTTATGCTAATTATAGCCATTGTTAGCTTAGGACTATGATGGATGTAAAAACTTGATTTGTGTGTTGCTGTCTGTAAAGTATTTTAAATCAAGGCAGCAGTAAAGAGCAGCTAGGTTTTGGAATGCTGATTCTCAATATGAACTGTCTTTCCTGTTGAAACCATATGAAATTCTCATGATGCACATAGTAACGAGCATGATGAGTATTGTTCTCATTGACCTCCATGTTTCCCAATGGAAGCCTTTATTGGTCAGGGGTCATGCTTTCATGGCTCTGGAGACCTAATTGAACTCTTATTTACAGGGTTTATTTAATATTTAGTTTGTCTCAGATGTTTCTCCTGAAATTCTCTAAAATTATTTTCTATAATAAATTATTTATATATATATATATATATATATATATATATATATATATAGAGCAAAGAGTGACGCT
>JAUCNO010000353.1:173816-191521 GCA_032353835.1 Enteromius viviparus
CAGTATTTTAGTTTTACTCAGAAATAAGTCAAAATACTAAAGTAAGTGCATTGTTGTTTGAACCAAATCGACTGAAGCATCAAAAATATTCTTTACACAAATTGGCAAAAAAAGGCTTTCAGGTTTTTCAAGTTCTCTTTTGTTTTATTTTACAGGCCACAAGATGAGCAGATACATCATTTAAAAAAAGAAATAAAACTGATATTTGCTTGTCAAAAAATATTATACAATTTTCTCAATACAGATTTTTGTACAGCATGTAACAGAAATGAGCTGTAATAGAATCATGATCTTGTAATATAGATGAATAGGATACAGGAGCTCCATACTGTCATCCACAAACCCATCTTTATACCCAATAAATATAAACTGTGTATATTATATTATTGATAGCCAGGCATAGTAAATACCACGGCACAATTTCAATTCATTTTCATATCATTTCAGGTACGTCACTGTGCTACACACACACACACACACTCACACACATATACACATGAAGCTGAGCACTCAAGCAGGCGTAGGCCAGCAATCAAAATCACAGTTGGATAACAAGAGATTCCTGGCCACCTCGAAAAGAACATAAAGACAGGAATGAAAGCGGATGAAGACAGGGCTCATTGTCCTTGGCAGGAAAGAGAGACAGTGAGAAAGAGGGATGGCTATCTGATCGGGCTGTGTGAGAAACACTGTAGAGAGCCACTTGACATTTGGCCTGATTCAAACAGCTCTGCTGAGAGAAGCTACTCTGACAAACTCTCTCTCTCATGCACACAAACACATACCATCTCTATTTGTGAGGGCTTCTTTTTTTTCTTTCAACCAACCTAGTGCTGTCCTTTCCAACTCACTCTCTGTCAGCTTCCTTTATCTTTTTTAACTGCACTTTCCATTTCTCTCTCCATGTACTTTTTCCTCATCAAAATTTAAGCAGAACAAAAAGCTGCATCCAAGACGGGTTTCTCTGGACAATTTCAGCCTCAGAGAAAGCACCTGGCAACATATATTTAAAAATAAATAAATAAAAGTGTTTGGAGGACAGGGTTGCACTTTATGGAACATCAATAATGGTAGACAAGTAAGCAAGTAATGATACAAAGAGTGGACAAATTAACCTTCAACACCAAACAGCATATAAATTTGAAGAAATTAGATATTCTTGTCGGAATGCTAAAGGAACAAACTGTCCAACTCTTTAGTAATAAAGGGGGTGGAATCTACTCTTTGTGTTCCAGAAATTTACATAAAAATTCTAAGATGTTCTGATTTAGTGATTGGCCATGGAAGGTGACTTTATCCTAGCAGCCATGAAATTACTCTTGCATTTGTTTAGTAGTGTGCATGGAGACATTATAATCCTGTTATTATGAAACACAAGTGAACAGTCCTTTTGCTTTCTGATGCTAGAAAATGCCTTTTGTGAAGACTTGGTAAGAGAAATATTGATTCATAAGCCTATGGTTTTTGACGCTGTACTTTGTATGTTTTTGATTGTCAGAGTGCACTGAGTTGCGACTTCTGTTTGTCTTTGCCGATGCATTTTTACTGTTTGGCATATGCTATCATTATTTTTGATCCTGTCTCCCTTGACAAATAAATAATTTAGCAATTTTTGACATGGATGCACTGACAATCCACGTACAAAGTATTCTGCTTTAAAAGCCTGTTAGTTGCCTCACGTTGCTTCCAAACCTTTCATATCAAAGTTCTAACTGTCAGACCATTTTTACACCTGACATGTTTTGTAATTGACTATCAACCTAATAACTCTCCTTTGTAGTTGCAGTCATGTAATGGCGATTTAATTGCTTAAAAGTGAAGCTACTTTTCCACGTGGTGTTTCCACTAATTCATCAACCCTTATCTAGTGGCCATAATAGGGTAGGACAACCGGTATTTATAATGTGTGCATAAACATGCCCATTATCAAACCATGCCATAATCAAAGGACTCTTTTTGTTTAAATCTGTGGTGTAATGTTGCATTCAGAATGAGAAAATATACACGTTCACTTATTACTTGAGTCTGGGAGATCACTGGATAAGGACAAAATGATAGGGGATGTCTGCAGCGAGAAGATAGCACCCATTTTTTTTGCTCTGAAAGATGGTGGAATTGGCATTCTGTAAAACCTGATATGAGATGACACCTTTTCTTTTGCAATCTTGAGGTAGCACTACCATCATTTAGTTAGTCAAGTTAGCCAAGCGTTAACTCATTAAGGAAGCATTTTCCAAATTCCAGATCTGTATTACACTAACACACAGGGAATAAGGGTTGGAAAAACTTAAAACTTGATCAATCATCATTGATGACCTAGGGTTAACGCTGCATAGGTAGAAAGATAAAGAATGCTAATGTAGTCGAAATAAAACCAATGCACTGGGTGAAGTCAGAGGAAGGCTGCCACAGAGTAGCTAGGCCGAGGTGAACCAGGAAAGAGCCCTGCACAGGATGTGCGGTAGTGTTGGATCATTCCTTATTTCATTACAGGGAAAGCTTTATAAATTCACAGAATGGAGAGGAAGGGGGCATAGTGATAATATTTGCATTTCTCCTTTTCCCCCACTATCTTTCTATCTCTGCCCTCCCTGCCTCCTTCTAATACCCCCTCCCCCTGCCCCACCACTTACTGCAGAGTGACTTTAATCATCACTTTCGCCAAAACACATTAAGCCGTTGTGTGTCCGGGGGAAAAACAGCCCTGCGCTCCCCGAGCATCACATTCTATTTGCAACAGTGATGCATAGCTGGTGCATTACTTTGGAGATTAAAAAGGATATGCTGAATATCAATAGAGTGTGTCTGATGGATGACTGTCCTAGCCCACAATAAAGGGACATCCAATAGACCTACTTGAGAGGAGGTGCATACATTTACCAAAGAAAAGCAGCTCCACACTCAAACACTCACACACCCGCACACACTGACGAATACACAAATGACAGCACAGACACTCAGACAGCTATAGCAACTGCTCAATCCTGTACTCATGTTTAGTAAAACAACACCAACGCTTAATTATTTATTTACTTTTTTGTTCAGGAAGGATAACAAAGTCGTTTGCATACATTAAACCCAGGCCAGCGGACAATGTGATTCCTCCCAGGTCACGGGGTAGTCGTTACAGCATCGGAATGGATGGCGATGTAAAGTGCTTCAGAGCTTTTGCCCAGAAAGACATGGAGGTGATGAATTGAGCACAAACTGAAGGACATGAACCACAGAAAGGACTGTTAGGGCGCTATGACATTATTCCACAGCAGCGAAAATGGAATAGAAGGGGGGGTATATTAAGGAGATGGGGCAAGGGTCCAGAATCTGACATCAGCAAAAGGGAATCTTGGTCAATTCGTTTGTGTGATTTCCCAACTTGACCTGCTGCCCTTCAGAAGGCTGTATGGTTAAACGCTTGCCTATATGTAGGTCCTCAATGCCCCCATGGTTCACCCAGGCACCCAACTCTGGCTGTTGTGTGATTGCTGAGGTCCTGCAAAAACCCCCATTCCCATTCCCAAACCCATTCCCATGCCAACACCCTGTGATAGTGACCCGTCAAAGTTAAAGTCCATTCCCTCTGTTGAGTCCATGAAGTCATTCAGGAGAATGGATTCCACGTCGCAATCCAGACTGCTCTGGTGCACATCCATTTCCAGCTCAGATTGCAACCGGTTGTGAGGATCCTGGTGATGGTTAGCTTGATGGTTGCCATGATAATTGGGATTCTGTGATGTGAGGTGGTAATACCCCTGCCATGGTTCTGTCATGCCCTGGTGGAGGTGGGAACCTGGGTAGGACTGATGACGAGGGTGGGGAGCTGAAGCCAGACGACAAGGGTCTTGGGGAACATCCAAGACACTAGCAGGATTAGGAGGCAGGGCAGTAGAAGGGAGGTGAACACGTGAGCCATAAAGGCTGGGTGATTTGTGGTTGTAGGGTTGCAACATGTCATTGTTCACCCTGGGAGAAAGGTCTGGTTGTCTGGAGTTGTTGTGTTGCAGGTGATTGTGCATGTGGTTAGGATTGGGACTAGCATTGAGTTTGTGGTCATGAGATTGAACGTAGTCATGGCCACGGTGGTGTTTGTGATGATTGTAGTCAAGAGTTGGGTGATGCTTGTTATGAGCTTGATTAGGATTGTGATGATGGCTTGGGTTTTGCTCGTGGGTTACTCCATGGCCGTTGTGAACACTCTGACTTGAACTGCGATTGTGGCCATGCTCTGGGTTATGATTGTGATTCTGGCTCTGATTGTGGCTGTGAGAGTGCACAGCACTGTTAGATTGTGACATAAGGGAATGGGATGCTGCTCCTTGCCCCACAATCATGTCCTTAGCACAGTACTGTGGCCCTCCAGCAAGTAGACTTTCAAGGGCATTGTTCTCTGAGTATGCCCTAAGAGCACGCTGGAAGCTGGTAGGCTTGTTTTCCTGAATCGTCTGCATAGGCGTATGATGCCTAAGCATGCCCATGGATGGTTGCCCATAAACCGTTCCACAGTAGGAGGTCTCTCCTTTGGGTCCAGGGCCATAGTGATAGCCATTGCGCTTAAGTGGTAGAGGCTGGGAGAAGCCCTCTTCCAAGCTGATGGCTCCAGTTAGATCAGCTAGGTGCGGGAGCTCGACAGATGGACAGTGTCCCCCTGTTCCCAGGGCTGGAGATCTTGTGCTGGTGGGGCTAGGGTAGAGTCTTGGGGAGGCTGAGCAGGAAAGTCCTCCTTCCTCTGGTTCATCAGGTTCTGTCTCAGCCAGAATTGGAGACAAGCACCCACTTAACGTTGATGCAGATGAGCTTGTTCTAGAGTGGAGGTCTGTCCAGGCATCAAATTCCTCACCCCCAACTCCCATAACTCCCTTACCAGCTGGGCTTCCATGTTCTGGTGATCCCTGTATTCCGGGTCCTCCAAGTTCTCTGCCCATTCCCACAGCTCCTGCTCTCTTCCGACTGACTCTGCCTCGGCTCTTCAGGTATTTAGTGCCATTGTCCATGGATACAGCTCGTCTTCGGGGCCCTTTGCCCATCTTTCCACCTTCTGGGTTAAGCATCCACCAGGAACTTTTTCCGGTTCCCTCATTTTGAACACGGATGAAGCGGGTATGTAGGGAGAGGTTGTGTCTGATGGAGTTCTGTGGGAAGGAGAAAACAGGAATAAATAAGATTGATTATTATTGAATATTATTATTAAATATGATTTTGATTTTGACCCCTATTACATGTTCATAAATCTTAATGTTACTTAAGGCCTGATGTAAAATAATTTACTGAAAAAAACATAATATTTTTAAATACTTTATTACAATAAAAACAGTAGTGTCCAAATAATCATTGATGATATATTATATTCTAAATGTATTCTAAATGTATCAAGCAAGTTTGATTCAAATGTACACATATTCAAAATAAAAACCATTGAGGGTGCTGACCGCACAAGAATTATGCAAGTTCCAAAAAAAACCTCTAAAGCAGTTCGGGACACTCATTGTAGGAAGAGGTGAAACCCCTCTTGGCTGCTCAGGCAAATCAATACTGTAAGCAGACCAGCTCCTGCACGGCACACGCTTTCTCTGACTCACACTGCAGCTAACCAAGCCAAGTCCACACGCACATCAAACCGTAGTCAAGGTTACCCAAATGAATCACACGTGGCAACCTGATCACAGACGCCTCTATCGATTGCAGTCTTGGGGAAATATGAGGAAAAGCCAGAGAGTGAGATGAGAAAGCGAGAACGAGGCGTGATTTTGGCACACTAGCAATCCAGGAGGAGCACCAGACAAAGGAAACCAGAGAAAGAGAGAGAGAGAAGAGTTCAGTGGTACAGATGCAGCTGATAAATCTCTTTCTTTGGTGTACAACAACAATGGAGTCAAGAATGTTAATGATAGTTGTAGTCTCGGATGTGAATTGGTCAATACATTGTTCCAGCTGTGCACCATAGAAAGTATAACATGAAACACCTGTTTACATACAGTAGCTATTGTGTAACCTATAACTCATATAACCTTAGTCATTTCAGATTAAAATGTCGGCTGGAATCAATAAATATGATTTTAATTAAATTTGTATTAATTTTAATTTTAGACATTTTTATTAAAAAGGCTCAAAGCTGTATTATATATTACATAAAGTCACATCAAAAACTTTCCCAACATTCATTTGAGCATCTTGCCTAAAAATGTACTTTATATTTCACACTATAGCAAGGCTTTGCAAATATTATAATGTCATTACCTGAGTTTAAAGATTCTCAATGGCATGTTCAAAGTATTTATTAATTACCTTTATACAACGCAAAAATAATTCAAACCAACAAAATATGACTTTTGTCATTTTATATATTATAAAAAACAATGTCAATGAAACACAATATTCTAAGGCTGAAAAGGAGTACTTTGAAAACAGCTGTTTTTTGATTAGCTAGGAAATGGCTACAAGTCGTGCTAAGAAAGAAATACAAACAAAAAGAATGAGGCTGACTGCTCTAAAACAGTACAGCATCAAAACTGACTAGGACAGTTTGTTCTTATCCATCACTGAAAAAAAAGCAAAAGGGACAAATCCCTCAGTCTGCTTCTCCCTGTTGCATGCTCTTGTCAAAGTATGCTGGTGCGCACAGACAAAGTATTTATGTTTGGTACCCTGTCCCACAGAGTTGGAGGTTATAATCATAGAGGGCCCTCATCCAAGGCCCGGGACAATGTTCATAGCTCTGCCTTCTTGGCCTGGTACACAATCCAAGTTTTAACTGATCTCTGTTTCTCTCTCTGTTTCTTTTTATCATCTGTACGACAAATTTTCGACATTACCGAACAATGCACATAATGTGTCGACGTGTACACAGCAACAGTAATGTAGTGCAAGCTCCACTCCTAACAAACACTCAGTGTCTCTCTCTCAAAGCTGCATAGCCTCTTCACACCCTCCTTCACTCAGATTCCCTTATTCTCACACTCATTCATCTTTCTCTGTGTCCTGCATCTGTTTATCACTCTCTTTTCGTTCACCCTCCATCCCGCCACAAATCACACTACTAATTTCATTCACCTGCTCTGGCTGAAGAAAAAAAAATGCAAATAAGACAAAACAAATCTACTTCCTGTCCCTCAATCATCCACAATACAATTACGCTTCAAGTGCGTCTATCAGCCCATCTATACTCCATAATCCCCCATCGCACCCCCTTACGGAAAGCAGCCTCTTGTTTTCCGTAGTGATTCTGAGAACCATTACCGCTCACACGAGTGGTCAGATATCAGTCACTGAAAAGAGCCAATTACCTTGGCAAAATTTACACTACAGCTGGATATCGACTGTAAAGCAGGCTAATCTCGGAGAGCATGCTGTTTCAGTGTCACCTCACACCTGAGGGGCTAATTCTTCCCCCAACACCGGTGGCAGATTTGCTGCATTTTGCGCCGCTCCCATTCAGAGCGCTGAAAAATTGGATAAGCAAGATGTATTTACGTCCCCTTGCCCCCCCAGGTAGGGGGTTTTATTCTCATTCGGTTATTCTGCCAAATTACACGAGCCCCCGTGCTGGTGAAAGAGCCAGATGCTTCCCGGGCTGACTTAATCAAAGCCAAATTGAAGCGTGGTGTCACGAGTGGGAACTGTGTGCCGAAACGACCTGCGCGAGGTGATCTGAGCGCGACGCCCTGACAGCTCCGGCAAGAGCGCTCTGTTGCGGGGGTAACCATGACTACTGTGGAAACGGGAAGAGAGGAACTATGCGCGAGAAGCGGGGGGAAGAGAGAGGCAGATGCCGTTTGATGCTGCAGGTAAACTGCAAACATCCTTTCATCTCTGACAGTCAGACGACTCGCCCAACTCGCTAGAGAGCTTCAATCATCGGCAGTCACACCGTCGCTTGAGCTGTCTCAGAGGAACAGTGATTAGCAAGTCAACTATAGGCTGCATGACTTCACAGTAGCTACCAGCACCCCGCCACTCCACGGTTCAGCTCACCAAACAGCCGTCTGCACATGAGCTTGTTGTAGAAAGCTTGCATTTTTAAAACATGACAACTCTCAGACTTGAAAGGCCACGAGTCGTCGTTTAGTCGCCGAAAAGATCCGCTCTTTGCCCTTAGTGTCTCCATTAAGACGGGGGAAGAGGTAGAGCGCTGGGTCTTTGATGAAAGCAGATTATTCATGAAGTCACAATTGCTGTGGTGGTGTGGCCTGTGGTGAGCACTATAAATAGCAGGTCTGTGGTTCGGAATTTGACCCAGACACCTTCAAGCTCTTCTGCCTCTGAGTCATTCGCTGGCCAGCCATGTAGACCCGTCTGCTTGTGACCTGCTTTGGCTCTCAAAGATACTCTTCTGGTTAGATCTGCAACTATTACCTGACACTATCTTATCAAAGCTTATATAAAGTCACAGTGTAATGCTGCCATATAATGAAATCTATGAAAAATGAGGTAGAATGGTATTAACTGATTAGTGTCGACTAACAACACAGTTATTTCATTAACATTGTTGGTGAATTCTGACAAAGTTGTTTTTTGCGATTCCATTATTATAGTAGATGTCTCATCGATAAAGGATTTTTTGTCTTCTGCAAAGGTGAGATGTAAAGTGATCAGGTACGTACATTTAGACATTACAACCTTTTGATTTAGGGTCTGACAATGACAATAAAGCTTGGATTCTTTGTCAAAGATGGTTGGCAAAATAAATTAAGAAACAACATATTGCCGATGAAACAATGTGCAATGACTACCAATATATAATACAGTTAGTGAACCTTACTGCCACCTGATACAACTGAAAACAGTTAAGTAATGTCTACTAGTGGCCAAGAACGACCTGTTTGCATTTTAATCACAAACACCCTGCTAGCCAAATGCACACATGAAGGCTGAGATTCCTAACAGAAACAGTGTGCTCAATGGGGAAAACGTTAAAAAAAAAACTCCCTCTAACCTGATACACAGGCACTTTCAAATATGCCCGGCAAACCGGAAAAATCTGGCAATCAGGTTTAATCCCACTCTAGCCTGCATAATCCAGAGAAATCTAGGGCTAATCCTGGTTAAGTCTGGTGGCCCCTTAGCTGACTATAACCCCTGGAATGCAACAAAGTAAGAGGGATTGAAGGGATCATATGTTGGCCAGGCAGGAGGTGTGTAGAGTAAGAGAGATGATCAGCGTAATAATCGGCATAGAGATTAAGGTGGAAAATTAAAAAGGGTTTCATTACATAACTAAATAGTCAGCAGATTAGATTCAAGGTACTCAGTATGGCACATTCCACCTAAACTACATACCAACTACTACTATGCTAAATTCAAACCTTGATATTTGCAAAGCCGTGGTCGTTCTGGCATTTTCTGTAACTAAAAATAATAAAACAACTGTTTAAATTTTTATACTACCAAATCGTGTACCCTATTTGTGGAATGGAACAACTAAATAACACTCACAATTTTACAATCTTTTATAATTAATGCTAATACATAGCTTGGTGCATTTCGTCAAATTGAGGTTTATGAACCAAGATCATTACCTATGTATTTGACCGCCTGGCGCCATTGGTCGCCTCCGCCCTCTTGTTTTCGTGTTAGGCACATCTGCCCACGACAAGCCATAAAAAGGGTTGCTTTTACATGGAAAGTTCTGCCTTAACAATTGCCCTGACACACCAAAAACAAAATATCATACAGCGAGAAAGAAAGGGTTTCAACACTTACATTAACACTGTGTTTATTTTTTAAATCAAAGAGAATTTGTAATTGCATCCAGAGAGTCAAATACATTGAAGGGGTGTGCAAAGAAGACGTGAAAAAGACAGACGTGACCTGTGACCTGATTAGCTCCCTAGTCAGATAATCTTCTCCCCAAAAGCACCTATTGATGAATACACAAAATATGATCCATTTAGTCGATCCAGAAAGGAACTTTAATCAAATGATGCTATGATACAGTGATTCGGTCCACTATTCATTGATGTAGGCCTTGGATTAGTGCCCTTGGATCAACTTCACTATGGGCAATGAATGGGATTTGAAAGGATCAAGGCTCATTTTTCAAGTTCGCGTAAAGAGCCTTAAATTTCATTCAGTTTCTGAGCAGCAAAAGGCCATAGCTGCAGTAGCACTTGAGCAGAAAGAAAAGACGCGTTTAAGACGCTATCTACCTAGAAGTTTTAGCAAACTCTTCTGGGTAATGTTTGCCAAGTGATCTGTTTCTCATCTTAAAGAACGTTCTAATTTACTGAGCAGACTCCTCCGAGTATTCCAGGCAGCGTTCTGTTTTACATTCTGCCCAGTGTTCCATTCGACGCGGTCCGGAACGCACGGCTCGTGTGTTGGGGGATTGTTCTGTCGAGCATTCTTGCGCGCTCGCAGGACTGGAAAAGCTGTTTTCAGCCGCGTTCACCCATTATTTATTAATCCATTTCACACAGCCAGCAGTCATTATGCATGCTACTGTCAATGGGTATCTCTCTGCCTCGCATTTATTTGATAATAAGCACAAGTGGGGTAGGAGATAAAAGCGCTGACTGCGTTCATTGTGCGAGAGGGAGAGAGGACTCCTGCAGGCGAGGAGACTTAAAATGAGAGTTCTGTGTGGGAACAGGGCGCGTCTGCTAAGCCTGTCTGGAGGCAATCGATGGAAATTAGCCAACGCTAAAGATGCACTTCCTGTGAGTGATGTCACGGGCGGTGCTCGGCTGTTTGGGGGAAAAGAAAGAACTCACAGGCGATTAATGTGAACGGTAGAGAGCAGAGAGAGGTGTGGGCAATGTGACGGATGGAGCAATATGAAATTATAAGATTGAACAGTCCTAAAATGTGATGATGATGTTAACGGACATTTTCTAACAGCGTTATTTCTGGTTAATACTGGATGTTTTATGTATTCTATTGTTAAAGTAAAACATGTTGTTCTCTAAGTTGACACTTTATAAGGAAGCCATGTTGTTCCCGCCACGTCTGTTAAAAAACACCAAAACTTTGTTCCTATTTAAAGTTATGTAAGTTAGTGATAAACAAGTGATGGTTTAAGTCCATTAATTTTAGTTTTAGACTAGTCAGAGGATATGAAAACTTTGATATTTTAAGCCAACAAACACGTGTTGTTTTAACACATAACAAAAGCTACTGTGTTCCAAACCTTTTAAATTTAGAAGATATAAGCATTCAAAACTTTCAAAAGCATCCTTCATCTTATACTATAAAAGACACTAAAACTGCATCTAAAAAATTGTTTACAGATTTAATTATACTATTTATGGTGAATGACACATGTTGCACTATATAGGAATAAAGTATGATTTCATGTCAATGTCAACTGAACTACCGTAGTGCCAGTCTAGAGACACAATACCGCAGAGCAGGTCATGCGCATATGTTGGCATGGTCCACAAAACATTTCAAGCCCACCTGAATATTGTATTTTAAACCGTTATGGAGGAGATTAAACATTGCAAATGGTCAGACATCCTCAGCATTATAAACAGCAATGATGAGAAGAAGAAATAACACCGGTGCCAAGCACCAGCATATATTACATGGTTTTCAAATCCCTAAAATTATTTCTTTCTAATATTAAAAGTTTTATACCGAATCTCAAGGAGAAGTCTAATAGTCTTTTTTCAAATGTGGTTGTCACAAGCTGTCAAATGCTGCATGCAAACAAAGCCAATTGATATGGGACCCAGTATTCGAGGATCACATTAACACACTGAAAGATGTTGCATGTATTAAGGCACTTTTTTATGGTAGTCTTCCTGCATCATAGAATAGATTTGTGTGAGGAACAGACTGAAATTAGGTTGTTCATAATCTTTAGCTGAAATTGACCTGCCACACAAAGACATCATTACAAACCCCACTGTTTGTAGCATGTTAGAACTGAATGTGACGCCTCTGTTTGAATATGGCATTTGAATGCTGAAGTGGAGATTTTCTCTCACAGATTTCCATACAATATCGAGATGCCTTGAAAATTCTCCTTTAGTGTTCCAGCAAAAAAATAAATAAATGAGATAATTTGAGTTTAGTATGGCATGTGAGTAAACACCAGCATTTACATTTTTGGGTGAACATTTTATGTTTTGTCTTTAAAATGACAAATTAGCTAACGACATTGCTAACGAAGGAAGCCCAGCACTCGTATCCTGAAAACAGAGCATCATTACAGCCAGCGTTTGACGACAGAAGGCCTTTCTCTCCGCTTGCTTCCCTGTGGAATGCCCACCCACCAGAGGGACCAGGACGGAAGGGAGGGGCCGCGTCTGGAGCTCTAGCCTAACCTGAGAGAGGTAGACTGGGCACGGAAAAGAAGCCGGAGCCCCTGGGGGCCTGTAGGTGGGAGCAGCCAGCTAGTGCGCTCCATCCCCTTGGACCGAGCTCTAATTGGAGCTGCTGGGCAAGCCGGGCCAAGTTCCCTGGGAACGGGGAGAGCCTGAGGGAGGGAGGGAGAGTGGGAGGAAGTGAAGGATGGACAGATAGAGAAAAAAGAGGGGAGGGAGGTTTAAAAATAGAGCAAGCAGATTAAGGAGCATCTGAGAGCAGTGCAGGGGATCGGAAAATCCGCCCTGCATGCCAGAGCTGACCAGACCTTCAGGGCATGAAAGCCAGCTCTTCAGCATTGTGGAGCAGGGCACGGCGTAACACAGCCGCCCCCTGGCATACGTTTGCCCGGTCGTCGCATGGCACATGGCCCAGACTGGGGCAGCGCTAAGAGCAGCGTCAGCCTCAAACGATGACGATCCCAGCTAAGCTTTCACACAACAGGTGGAGAGAACAGACACCTGTGGGAGATCGCACACACTCAAAAGAACTGTCTTACACCTGGGTCCTGTGCACAGATGCACACTTCATGTTGTGACACAAACTTTGTTGTGATAAAACAACACAAATTAATAATTTGTTGTGCACGGTTTTAAATATATACATATATATATGTATATATAACTTGTTTTTCTTTGAAAGGATCTGAACAGCCTTAAAGCAAGACAAATTCACATGAGAAGCAAAATTGCATAAGATATGAAGACTTATTTTGCTTACCCCACTGGCAATGTTTTTCTTCTTGTGTTAAGCACAAATATAACCAAATCTATTTGATACTTAAAATGTAATAAAGATACATATTCATATTATAATTTAGATTTGAAATATATTTATATGGTCACAATTTATTTTGAAGACCAATTTAATTCTAACTATAGTATCAATAACTCCTGATTTGCTGCTTATTAATAGTTAGTAAGGTAGTTGTTACATTTAGGTAGGGTTAAGGGATTTAAAATATGGTCATGAAGAATACTGCATTAGTATCTGTTTTAAAAGTACTAATAAATAGCCAATTTGCTAGTATTATGCATTAGGGTTAATAGTGACATTATCTATTAGTTATTTACTATCATGGATATTATTGACATGCTGACTACATATACTGCATGACCATATTCTATTTTTAATAACTAAATTGTTTGGATTGTGACTAATAAATAGTTAAAATAATAGTGAATAAATGTATAGGCTGTATAGACTACTGATTCACAACAAACAGGCAGCATTTCTTCAGTCTTTTGTGCTGCCACTCTCTCGGCAAGCAAAGACACGAGCGTGCACAACTATGACTGACTTTATCATCGAGCACAAAGTCATCCTCTGTTCTAGGCAGAGCATGCACAATTAATTAGTAAATCATTAATTAAGTCACGCATCGATTATTTCGGTTGCGGGGCGTGGAATGAGCTGATCGCTTTAATCAAACCCCAAACAGATTGGGAAGCACCTGGTCACATGATTGTTAATTAAAACCTGCTACATTAATGTGTTTAAGGCCCATCCTTTAATATTCAAGTTGATGAAAAAGGATAAAAACACATCTATGAACTGAATGCACAAAGTGGCCCTTTTCACAAAAAGACTTAAATATGCACTCGGTTACATACATGCACACACACACTTATGCTCTGTTAGCCTGGCACATAGGGTCCGCTCATTACAACAATGCCAAGCTACCGGTTGCTAAGGAGACCTGTGGGAGAGGGAGTGATCCTGTTGCTATGGCAGCAAGCCTGCTTCCTGCCAACTGTCTTTCCCCATGAGACCTGACCATAGTAGGCAGAGAAAGACAGAAAGAAAGAAAGGAAGACAGGGAATTGAATGTAAGAGAGTCGGAGTGCGCGCAAGGGTGCGTTGGGGGTGTAAGAGGGGTTATGGGTATGATGTTGAAAGAGAAAGACTTTATAAAGAACACAGCAAGCGGGGTAGCGATGGAGGAGGGGTGGCAGACAAACCACAAAACCAGGGGAGAGAATGTGCTGGGAAAATTGATAGAGTTCGAAAGAGGGAAAATAAAAGAGGCGCTTATAAAGAGACTAAGTGAGGGCGCCTTCCGGAGCGCCATTTTCAGGCTCTCTTTCCCATGAAACGAATCGCCCGGCTTACCACCCCGCGTCCCATTGTGCTCGTCCGCCAGCGACAGCACAAAATGGCCGCAAACTACCTCTAATTGTTCAAAGCAAACACTCGAACACCACCTCCCAGCATGCACTTTGTTGTGAAGCGACCCGGCCCTGCTCGCAAAACTACATTCAAACTGGCCCGGCTTTTGGGAAAGTTTGAGGAACCGGATTCTGTCTTTCCTCATTAAGCGCTACAGCACGTCGCGGCTCCCATTTATCAAATCTACACCTGATATAAACGACGTTTCATCACAGGTGTGTCTGATAAGAGACTTGACAGAATACAAATTAATTATGCTGCACTGCGCAAAAGATTCATTAAACACAAATTCAGATGAGACGAAAGAAACAACATAGCAACAAATCAACACCCCTGCAAAATACTGCTGTGGAAACAACATCCTGGAGTGAGACGAGACCATGGCCGTAACCAGGCTTTGAAAATTAGTGAGGGTTACGAATTTTGATGTAATAATCCCTTTAAATACAACTCATTATATACACTAAACACTTTAGTGTAGATGTATATGTTTTAGATGACTGAGCATTGTTAAAGTGCCTCTTTTGTGGGTAATGAAAGTTAAAATTGTTGTTTTGGAAGTCTCCAACAACAGGTTGACATTCATGCAAGGTCAAACACACTTTCGTATTCGTATATCCATGTCTGCTGCATTCTCAAAATTCTGGCCACATGATAATACCTAATATCAAAATCTACTGCGGGTGGCAGACCTTTTTCCTATTTAGCACCCAAACTCTGGAACAATTTACCTAATACTGTTCAGGAGGCAGGCACACTCTGTCTTAATATAGTTAAAATCTAGATTAAAGACACATCTCTTTACTCTGGTTTACACTTAACACACTAATACACATTTATTAATCAAATCCATTAAAGGATTGTTAGGCTGCATTAATTAGATCAGCTGGAACATGGAACACTCCCCTTAACACAAGATGTACTCGTTACATCGTAAAAAGAATGGCATCTGCGCTAATATTAGTTTGTCTCTCTCTTCTGTTTCTCAGTCCATATCCAGATCAGATGGTGTATCTGCACAAAGAGATGATCTTCATCGGAGACAAGAACACTTATATTAGCCTCGTGGACAGATCACCGGAACCAAACACAAACACACACACACACACTTGTAAGTCCTTTGCACAATCTGACATGTGCTTAAAATTGAACTGGAAATTATATGCTGAGCATCTGGCCATAGAAGAACTGGCCCCAACTAAGCCTGGTTACTCCCAACGTTTTTTTCCTCCATTCTCTCGTGGATGGGGTTTTGGTTCCTTGTCACTGTTGCCCCTGGCTTGCTTAGTTGGGAACATCTCATTTCTAGTGATCTTCGTCGTTTTGATTACAGAAACTCTCCACATTTAATAAATAAATAGTTTAATCTCGTCATTATACATTACCGTCACATTATATTGTATTGAACCATTACTATTGGTTAGGAGTGGATTATTAAAATATAATAATAAACCAAAATTTGTTAAAATCTTTTGTAAATATGATTATCGCTAACACTAAACTACAGTGTTACACTTTATTAACATTCTAAAGTGTCCAAATAGGTGAAAAAGACAAGTCTAAAGATGCTTAAGATGCATGTACTCTCACTCCCGACTCTCTCAAGCATTGTTCACTCCGGCTGCATCTTACTGCGATCATTTTCTTACCACAGGTGCTAAAAATTCAGTTTAAACTGAATATGCTTGTTTAAACAGACACTCATTTAAGGAGTTTTAACTGCAAATTAGTCATTAACAGAACCTACATGAAAAAGTTACAGAGGTGACTTCATAGCTGGCTACAGTCAAGGAGACGACATCCAAAAACGTGGGAAGACGAAGAGAAAAGGAGATGATATTGATCAAGCTCAGGAGACGAGGGTCAAATGAGGAGAGAAAGCCGGCGAATCTACTGTCTCAGATGCAAATGGGTTTTTTGGCTGCCGTTAGATCACAATTGGTTCCATACTGCCATGCTCTTCTGCCTTTGTGAGGTTTTTTGGTTTGATTGCGGCTCTCATGACAGCACTGTTTAAATGAGAGACAGAGGAGCACTGGCACATATTCTCCCACAGATAAAGTGGGAATACAGTTGGTTTGGGAAGGAGGGGGCTCTATGGATTCTTTCCTCAGCTGTACACAGACGAGAAACAGGCTGTTAAAGACATCTATCTGTCTCTCTGTCCGGGTCTGTTTCTCATTCGCAGGGAATGTGGCGTCTGTCAAGAACGGGAGTCTGGCCCTCCACACGGACACACACGCACATATTCGTTCATTTGTTTATGCACACATTTGGAGCCACGGCCATTATTGACTTATTCATGCGTGTGTTTATTTCCAGAGCACGCCGTGTCTTCCGAGCCCCTCTGTTCCCTAACCTCTTTACAGGGGTCATAGGGTTCACTTGGGATTCTCCCACATTAGCCCAATCTCTCTAATCCAACATGAAGGCCTTTCTGCTGTATGCTTGACAATGACTTCTTCCCAGTGGAGTGCCGTCGTTTCACTTTTATTAAGTCTTCTTGATAAAACTTAAACTTGCAAAAACAATGTCTGCCACTGAATGGCCAGAAGATAGATCAGCCCCAAACTCACACCATTTTTTGAGCTGGTGTGAGGTGTCAGACTGGGCTTTATCTATAAAAACAATGTACCACTGAACCTCAAATCAACAGTTTAGACGACAGTTTTTACTTTGCGATGTTTTCGGGGAAACTAAGCATTCTCAGACAACAAGAGCAATGTTTTTGATGATGGCGGATGCAAGACAGATTTCTATATCTCAAATATGCTTAATTTAAAAGTTGTTTCTCCTAAAGCTCCTAAATACTGGCACAATACAGACATTTGTTGATGCCTTACGCCTTTTATTCTAACAACACACGCTATAAATGAATGCTGTTAAATGATTAATTACATGATAAATTACATGAATATACATAATAAATATACTCAACACACACACATATAGTATGTAAACTAAAACTTTTATTTTGGATGTAAAACATTGTTTGACAGCACTAAATAAAACTACAGCACTAAATCTTTTCCATGTTAATTGAAATTTTTGTCGTAACCAGCCGTGACGGTGACACGCAAAATTATTTTATTTCTATTACCGTGATGATTGCATTTCTGATAATATCAATTATTTACTTTATTCAATGTTAAAGGAGCTGTATGTAAGAAATTTATTGTAATAATCATAAAATGTCTCTGTTATGTTTAACAGGCATTAAGAAAACATGTTAATTA
>JAUCNO010000353.1:191621-215991 GCA_032353835.1 Enteromius viviparus
GGAGACACCGCTCAGCAGTATTTTGAAAGTGATTGCAGTACCAGTTTTGGCCATTTCTTACATACGGCTCCTTTAAAAGTGTCTAATATAAGTTAGAATATCATATTGTATGACATTTATACCTTACTGAAATCAGTAAAAGATAAAAGTTTATAACAAAGGTGCGTTAACTGTAAACTCCAAAACCAACAAGCATTTTGCATAAATAATATCAGTCATTCAGCATGCATTTTAGCTAATGTTTAATATTTATGAATTAGGTTAGAAACGTGTCAATTTTGCTGCGAGAGCAGTGAGACTTTACCCACACATCAGGTCTTCTGATTGGCTGTGATATTTGATTGATTCTGTAGCATTGTGACTTGAATGTGTGGGTGAAAAGTTGTCGCATCGCATATAGTTAGGACAAGGTGTAAAATTATAGAGCTATCTGCTTGTGAAGAGTTCATGCCTCTGTTATCCTAATAGTCATTTATAAGCACTTTTCATTTATTGCCTTATACACTATAGTCCGCTAATGGTGTACCAGACACCAATATTTTAATGATTTTGAAAAGATGAATCACTGTCTGACCACCTGAGATTTCAGTATGTAGATAAAGGTTATAACTTAGATTTTTCAGTAGTGAGTGTATATTAGCACTATTTTTTGATTGCTTCTGGGATCTGAAAATGTTCACGTGTGACAACTGAGCATTATGAATGATGAGCAACGTTTACTTTAGATCTCTTATGACTTTTGATTGCAGACTTTGGTGTCCTGCCAAACATTCTGAGACAGAGATCTTTTTATAAAACGCTGGAGGAGATGAATCTACGATGACTTTTTTTTAGAGATATTAAAGAGATCTCATTTGTGATTATTCTTTCCTATGGGTTCTGTCTCAATCTTTAGTCTGAATCTATGGGAAAACGCAAGGTAGGTCCACATTTCTTCGAACAAAGACAGCCCAATTAAGTCAGTTTGAGTTAGGGTCTGTGCGCCGGAGAGAGGGGCGGAGAGATGGAGCTCCAAAGAAAGAGGCAGTCCATAAAAGCATTCTAACGAAGGGGAAAAAGGAGGGAAAATAGAGGAAGAGGGGTAAAAGAGAAGAGCTCGAGTGACTTTGTAGCCGAAGCGAAGCAACTTCTCTTTTTTTTTTTACTCCTCAATGGGAAGACATATGAAATATTAATAACAGCTCTAGCCATCGACTTCAGAGGCCCCCGCTAAAACTTAGTGTCTAATGAGACTCAGCTCATGAATTGCTAATGAGGATGCTTGGAATGTGTGTTTTAAGTGTTTGTGTGCATGAGCGTGTGTGTTGCGATGGGGGGAGGGGTCATTTGGTTGTGTGTGTGTGTGTGTGTGTGTACATGAGCGCTCGGGGGTGTGGGGGGGGATGCAAAGTCTTTGGGAGACTTAACTGAGAACTTCATTAAAAAGCTGAAGTCTATACACACACACACACTGCGAATATTTATCAGCCTCACATCCATACACACTCGCATATAACTTCTAAGACTGAACAGACTCCTACATACCTACATATAAAATATTTCTTGGTACAAAACAGTGAATGACATCACTCAGTTGGCACAGACGTGAAGACATTTGAAATCTTTCATTCAAATACTGTGATGTTACACATACAACCTACACTTTAGAAAACTCTTAAATGAAACATTTTTTTGAAAAACTCTCTTCAGTTTTACATGTGTTCTGAATGACTGGCATATTTTCTTTTGAATACATTCTGGTAGAAAAAAATGCTACAAAGTTTCATCAAATATATATATATATACATACTCAGCATGCTACGGCAGGATCATTACTCAACTAAAACATTCAAAGCTTGTGCAGTGTACAAAACATTGAATATGCACAAGTGCAAAAGAGCTTTTTGAGTTTCAGAAAAGTGGAAGATCTGCAGTGTACAATAGCTTAGATGTTTGTCTGCTCCAACTATCAAAACTTCAGAAGACTTGAAATAGCAGCATAATGTTAGTTTTATAGTAATATCCAGTCATTATTGTAGCTCAAAACTCATTCACGTACATTTTGAATAATATCTACTTTTGTTTTCTACAGAAGAAAGCAATCATATGGGGGCAGCATGAAGATGGTGAGTATTTTTTGAAGGCATGAACTGTTCTTTTCTAAAACTAAAACATATTTTAAACCTTACGATGATAATATGACAAACCGCTGATCTTCTCAAGCAGTCCATTGAGATGCCATGTGGACCGTATTAAATCAATTCTTTGTCAATGAGCAGTAAAGCCTCAAGATACAGTAGCATCCGTGTTGAGTCATAAGATATACAATCTGACCTCATTTTTGATCTCTTTTGACCTGAATGTGCAATTATATAATAATATATATGTCAGTTATCACTGTACAATATGTGGATTTTGTGTATGTTCTCTGGCACAGTTATACAAGTGTGTTTGCAGGACTGAGTCTGAAGTGCTGAGGTCTGCTTCTGCACATGTGATGGAGAGATTATGTGTCAGTGTGGGTTTAATCATATATTCAAGATAAGCGTTGGCCTGCGCTATTCCTCTCTTCTATATGTCTGTGTGTGAGTGTGTGTGTCTTTCCGCCTGAGTGGCACTGTCGGTGGGCATCGCTCAGATTCAGCTCGGCAGGCCGAGCAGATCATTAACAGAGACGGGAGAGAGAGAGGTCGGCTTTGTTCAGAATGGAATACTAGCATACCGCTTACTATGCAGTATCCAATGAATTTTGTTTTAAAATAGAATCGGAAACTGTGCACAGCATGCAGTGATAAACATTTTGTAAAAAATCTCTGTAAAAAATTATTAACTTTTGCATTATGTAAAAAAAAATAAAAAGTTAAAAAACACATTTTTTTCTGGTTCACTGGAACACATCGGGTGCCCCAATGCATTGTGGGATACAGTGTGCCTTGTATTTTGATATTCTGCACATTTTGCCAAATGAAGTAGGTCATCTGAGTATTCTGTGCATGCATCATTTTGCATACTGTGCTTAGTATATGTAATACAGAAATAGTAGGAGTAGAAGTAGTATGTCATTCTGGATGCAGCCATTGGCTTTGGGCTTCTCATTATCTATCTGGAGAGGAGAAGAATAATGCAGGCCGGCCAGCTCACTGTTCACAGTCACGCAATTACACCCGCAAACACACAGCCGTCTCTCCACATATCTGTCCAATTCACAAACTCATTAAAGTTTATGTCTTTGAGTGTCTCCCAATCACATTTTTACGGGCTTAATATTTTTTTGGTTTTTTTCCCCCCTCTCTCATTGGCCACATTCAAAATTAGAATACCAACATACAATCTTCCTGTTTCTGTTTACTTATTTATTTATACTTCTATTCGGCAAGGATGCATTGAATTGATCAAAGGTGACATTAAAGACTTGCACTTTGCTACAAAAATAAATCTACTTCAAATAAATGCTGTCCAACTTTCCATTCATCACAAAATTCTGAATAAAAAAATTTATTATAGCAGGGGTGCTTAATCCTGCTCCAGGCGATCAACTGTCCTCCAACATTCAGCTCCAACTCTAATCAAACACACCTGAAGCAACTAATTAAATTAAAGGTGGATGTGTTTGATTAGAGATAGAGCTGAACTTTGCAGGACAGTCGCTCTATTATGACATCAAAAAATAGGCAGGATAATAATTCAACAGTTGAACAGTACAACATCAGGTTTAATTTAAATCTTTATTTGTACTTCTTAAGCAGGCATTTTTACACAAATAATGAAAGCATCTGTTTCATTTTCATTAAAATAATCATTTAGTACTGTATAACAACAGCAGTTAATTCTTTTATGCAATATAATTAAAAATAAATATTTATTAAAAAATAGTAAGCACACGTTCATTGCACGCTATGCAGCAATTAAAATGGTACTATTACATATTATATTATATTATCCCCTGGTTTCACAGACAAGGCTTACACTTGTCCTAGATTAAAATGTTAATCTGAGCTGTTTCAACTAAAAGAAACTTGCACTGACTGATCTTAAAACATGTCAGTGGCCTTGTTTTGTCTTAAGATGTCCTAACTGAACTATGGCCTAATCCTGGTTTAGGGTAAGGCCTGTCTATAAAACCTGGCCCATATTATATTATATTATATTATATTATATTATATTATATTATATTATATTATATTATATTATATTATATTATATTATAACCACTCTGCAATTTAATAATAAATAAAGAAAAAAGTGTCCATATGAGTTCATTAAGTGTGAATTGAACTACACTGGAAATAAAAAACTACAAATAACAAACAGGAGGAGAGGGTAAAATGTTATTTATGTTGCTGTGGAGCTGTGGATATCTGAATATGGGACAAGAGTTGTTGTTTATGTTTTATGTTAATATCTGATAAGTATACATTTTAAGAAAAAAAACGTGAGGTAATGTAAGGTTATCAAACCAAGAAAATAGTGTATTACGCAGAGCTGAAATGGCTACACTTAAGAAACGAAGCTCCTAAATCTGTCTGCTTTTGACATCGCTCTAAATCTTCTCAAACAGTAAAAAGGACTGTTTCAAGTACATGTCTCTCTCATTTCAATTCTACCAGCCCTCTTCCAACAGCCTTTTTCCTCTTTTTAATTCCCTCATGGTTTTCTTTTCCACCCCTCTTTCCTTGGCACTAGTTAATACGCAGATTAATGTTACTATTAACACACTGATGGAGTCCAATGGCAAGCCATCAAAGACAATAAAGATGCTTAATGGAATCCAGGATTTGATGTAGTCAAAATTTGGGGTAAAGCTATAAATCAATAGAAATGGTAACTCAACCGATTAAAAAATAATAATTTCTGGAAATGTGTATGTTTGAGCAATAGAAGGAAAATGATTAAATAAGATTCTAAAGACTAAAAATCCTTAAAGAAATCATTCAACCAAAAGAGAAACTTCTGACATTATTTGCCCTGATGTCATTTTAAAATGGTATGACTTTCTTTCTTTTGTGTAACATAAAATGTTTAATCAAAGTTAGTTTTTTTTGTTGTTGTTTGTTTTTTTGTCTGTACACAACTGTGCAATAATCAACATTCTTCAAAATCTGATTTTCTTTCAACTAAATAAATAAAACCCTCATACAGGTTTGGAATGACTTGAAGTGTAAGTAAATAATTTTTTCCATTTTTGGGTGAACTGTCCCTTTAAGGAATACATTCAAGTCAAGATTCCTTGATGGATTTTCTATAATAACTTGAAAGTAATCCTAAAGGATCCTCTAAAGTTGGGTGCACAGTGCATTTTTGTAATTTTTTACAAATGTTGCTTGTCAGTATGATATGACACCAGATGTTCAAGGCAAACTGTGAGACTATCGTTTATGCTAGACTGTATAGAATACTCATTTTTGGTAATCTGACAAATTCAAGAAATAAAAAATACATTGGTTGAATTGGTCACTCTGGAAATAGGATATCAGCTGAAGAGCAATGCATTGTGGGATACACTGATATGCAGTGTGGATAAACAGAAGTTCTAAAACAAAAAAAAAAATAAAAATAATAACAAGAAATGAAAACAACATTTGGAATTTTCAAGATTCTCATAGAACTCTTCTTTGGACACATTGGAATCATTTAGGACTGTTCCAAAAAAAGTAATATAAATTCCAAAAGAAACAATGTATACATTCCTTTAAGAGTTTTCAAGAAAAATAAATAAATAAATAAAAAATAAATATATATATATATATATAATATATTTTAAATATTATATATTTTATATATATCATTACAAGTGTGTAAAAGATAAAGCATAAAAAAAGAGAAACCATAAAATCCAGAGAGCAAGCGAGTGAGAGAATGAGAGTGGCGACGTGCTACGAGGGTTCATTCCAGGCTATGTGTCGTGTCTGAGAGTTAGCAGTGACATGGGCAGCATATTAAATACTTGGGCCTGCATCCTGACCCATTTTCATCAAACTGACAAACAAAATCCACACACTGTCTGCTTCACAAACACATCAGCACACAAGACACACGATTATCTACCATTCAGCAATGCAAATAATATGTACTAGTCAGAAACTAACATTTTCAGCATGAAATATGTGGAGAGAGAGAATGGTTTGCATTTTCTTTCCATGACAAGAAATACCTTCGAGAAATTGCCTCACGTAAAGAGAAACATGGCCTTGATCTCAAAACATATTGCTCTGAACACACTTTTCAATTCTGAATGAGACTCAAGGAAATCTGTAGGATGAAGTCAGACTGAGCACAGAGAAAGACCCAGTTCAGATTATTCAAAAAACATTTTTTCAATCACTTTGTCTTCTACTTCCTGCTCTTCACCCGCCTCTATCCTTCCACAGAAAGATCTACTTGATGAATAGTTTGGATATCAGACAAAATGTGTGGTTTGGGATATCAGATAGAACTCTGTTAATTGTTTGTTTGTTTTTCTTTTGACAGGATCCAGTAAAAACTGCATATGGTTTGTTTGTTGTCTGGGAGTTTGTTTTTAAAATAAATTCCTAACTGTTTGATTGATTTATTGATTTACACAAATACACACACTGTGTTAAAAACATGACTAATACCACATATTGTTTAACATACAACACAGTCTCACGACCAATTCGTACGTATTCGTACAGTGTGAAAAATTCATGCTAATTTGCACAAATTTGTACAACCTCGCTCATACGATTTTGTACAATTTGTCTAAACCCCAGTGATGGGTAGGTTTAGGGGAGGGGTTAGGTGTAGGTCATTCATACAAATTCATATAAATTGGTATAAACTCGTAAAACACGTGTGATTTAGTAACAATTGTATGAATTTGTATGAGTGAAGTGAAAATTAATTTGCACGAATTACCCACCTCGTAAAAATGTACGAATTGCCGTGAGACTGGGTCGTAAAATATTAAGTAGGATCCCACAGACTTACACAACCATTTCGCTTCATCAAGACTACATTTTACCATTTAAAACTGGTCTTCAGTGTCACAAAAATCTGTAAAATTGTGGAATATTATTACAATTTTAAAAAACTATTTTCTGTTCGAACATATTTTGAAGTGTAATTTATTTCTTTGGCGTAAAGCTGATTTTTTTTTAAGCATCATTACTCTAGTCTTTAGAGTCACATGATCCTTCAGAAATCATTCTGATACACTGATTTGGTGCTCAAGAAACATTTCAGGTCATTATCATCATTATTGAAAATAGTTTCAGGACTCTTTGAATAGAAAGTACTGCCAAACGATTAATCGCGATTAATTGCATCCAAAATAAGTGTTTGTTTACATAATACTGTATATGTTTGTTAATATATGTTAATATATGTTTGTTTACATAATATGTTATATATTTAAATACACACATATACAGCATATATTTCGAAAATATTTACATGTATTTTTATGTGTATGTACTGTATATTTATATTCATACACAATATAAAATATATAAACATAATATATACAAATATTTTTCTTAACTAAATATGCTTGAGTGTGTAAATATATATACATAATACACGCACACAGTACACACACATGTAATGTAAACAAAAAGAAAACATTTGGACAGCATTAATAAAAGGACATTTTTTGAATTACTGAAATCGAAATGTTGAAATCTTTTGTAGCATTATATGTTTGAAATGGTAGAAGACCCGAGCTATATGTAATTATGTCTACATTTCTGCACATTTTGTCACGGTTTTGTAGATACCTCATGACATTATTTTCACTTGTGTCATTTAAAACATCTGCTTGGACTTAAGTTCATTGAGATATAACTCAGTCAAATGAACTCAGTACATAAAAATTAAGCTCACTTTAAATGCCACCTCCTCCTTTCCTGTCAGAGCTGGTGGTTTTAGGCCCAAATAATCTGGAAGTCAACAGTCGGAGTCTGTCGGTGAGATGAGGGTCAGTCCTACAGCGAGCCACACTGGCAGGCTTTTCTCTGCGCATGCATTAATCATGGCTGCTCTCCTCTCGCCCATTACAGCTCATCAATCTCAGTTTGCCCGGCGCTCCGGTGGGGGGGAATCTTATGAAGATCTGATTAAATATGTAAGCACCTGATAATAGCAGCACATGCCAGGCTTCAGAGTCAATTGTCTTTAATGCGTACAGGCTCTAGCGAGTATCTAAGAGACTGTGGTCGGGGTCAGAGGTCACAGAGGCGTTTGTCCTTTCATGCAGCTTACTTGATTCTGTTATTGAACTGCTGTGGGCGCCAGGTCCAGGTGAAAAATCACACCAAAGAATCTGAATATAATACACATACTGAAGCAGCATCACTGAAGGCGATATTTCGGAAAGCACAGGAATGGAAAAAGCGCAAGAGGCCGCATCACACTCGAGGGTGTGTGTGAGCGTGTGGAGGCCGGGAATGTGTGTGTGTGTGTGAGCAGAGCTTCATGGCTTTAATTAAGGTGGAATCAGAGCAGGATCTGTGCTGCCGTGATAACGAGCCTCATCTGAATTATTAACGAGAGCTGCAGCCCCCTGGACGTGAAATCCCGTCAGACTGTCTCTCACACACGCAAACAAACAATTCCAGCACATGCATATAATAGCACGCAAACAGCATCCAACTATATAAAAGCACAGTGCCGCAAAACATCAATGTATATGATATATTTTTAATAATATTATTAATTCTTAGCTATGGGCTTAGGGGGAAAGTTCATTGGCCAAAACTGTTAGACTTTCAATAGCAAACTGTAAACTATCAAAGCCGTTTACAGACCCAGTGAAATACTGTAGCTGAACATACAGACATACAAAAAAATATAAAAATAAGCATGAAGTTCCGTCCTTAACTCTAACTTAACTGGTAATCGGATGTAAGGAGAGAATGTACAAAGGAGACTTCACAAATTAATGTGAATTCAATACCAATTCACCAACATGTAAAAGAATTCCCGCCCCGTAACGATTCAGTAAAAGACGTCACAATGACATGGAAGTAACGGTAGACCTGTATTGTGGTGTGCTGAGTGTAATGGGATTATTAAACAAGAAAAAAATGTGGGGCGGGGACTTGTTTCTAATCACTGGTTGTTGATTGGATTTTGAAATGGCCGTTACACAATGAATGTGAAATTGCAGTCGTCTGTGGAGAGGCGGAGTTTAAACTGATTCTATTACTGGAGAGATGAGTCTATTGTTTTACTGAATAATTCAGTTTTATTTATTTATTTATTTATTTATTTTCAAAATAAGGAAATATATATAGTTTTAATTTTTATTTCATGTTGACTTTAAAAAAAAAACAGACCTTCTGATCCTATAGTGCACGTTATTGGACAGAGATCTGTATACACTCCAGAGTGTTTGGTCCATTTTCCTGGAAGCAAAATGTAATTTTTAAATATGTATGACCTGTTAAGAAATAATTTAGTTATTTTTAAGAGTAAACTAGCAAATAGATGATGCCAAACTAACAGTAACATCCAATATTTAGCATTTTCCAGGCTTACCCAACCAACACCTATTAGAAAGTCATATCATAACGCATTTTCATCACTCGTTCCATCCAATGCATTTGTCAGTGCATCAGGTTGCCAGTTGCACTCAAATCCTTCTAGCAGGTCTTTTTATTGACTAAAAATAATATGTATTTTATTTTATTTACTTACTATTGGCGCAGAGTCTGGTTTACTTCACACGTATTCTAGCAGATAACCGCCAATCTAAGTAACCACCTGAACTTTGTGAATTTGATAGAATAGTTGCTACCATAATATCCTTGAGAGTACAGAGCAGACTTTCAGTACTAAAGCGTTCACAATCACAATAATCTGTCATGATATCTGTAGAATTTACATAAATCTAGCTAAATTAATTTACCTTACTTAGTTTTCATCTGTCAACAGAATTTCATGCAGCAGTATTAATACAACAGTGTCTATAGTAGTGTCTTCTTTTTTCATTTAATGTTGCGAACATTTCATTTTGCTGTAATACTGCCACCAACTGTGTTGCAGAATCAAGCAGATACAGTACAGGCACTGAATATTTTCTGTAACATTAACAGGAAATTGATTTTTTTTTTTACAACCCTACACCCAATCACAAAAGATTATTTTTGTATTAAATACACATCAAATAGGTCTACTGAGAATAAGAATTAAAGCTTTAAAAGTGCTACAAAAATATATATATTTTTATTTCACATATCTCAAACACTCGTCTTGTCACCAATAATGACCCTCATTCTAATGTATGGATTTATGTATTTATTCACCTGTACAATATGCTTTTTGTCATTATCGATGTAATTGTACAGAAAACCCAGCTTCCTCACTGTACAGTAAATGCCAAATTTTCAGAATGGCCGAGTGCGCTGCCGTCACTCCTTCTCCACACAGTCTTTGTCGGAGTAAAACAGTGACAGTGTTTCTCCAGAGCTGAGGGCATCCAACTGAACCACGGCTCTGGCCAAATAGCCTGGCACTGAGATCTGTCCTGCATCGTTGCCAGGCTGGCCAGCGCTGCCACAGCTGGGTTGAATGAGAGGCCCGGTCAACAATTACAAAATTACTGCCACAGTTGCTCATGTATCTCTGTCCCTTTCACACTCTTTCGTTGCTACGTGTGCTCATCATCTCATCTACAGTTCCTGTGCCTATTCCTCTCACATTAACACAGTCGTGAAGTTATAAAGTTCCAACAATAAAGATAACAGGAAACTGTTTTAACTTTGAATTCAGCATCTGTGCCCTTTTTTCTACATTGATATCATAGATAATTAAAAAACAATTGCAAATTAGACCTTCTTAATATTTCAACAGCTTCTCAAGAAAGGAGATCACATACAAATTTGAATTTTGTTTAAGTCTCCTGCTTCTCAGTCTCAAACAACATCTCTACTGACAATCAAGATTCATATCAATACCGTTCCAACACTGAATGTTTTGAATTCACTTTATAGCTCTAAACTCTTAGCGTGTGCCAACAATTATAACATTTATTTGTATTTCTCCTCAAGGAGAATCATCTGAGAAAAAGTGATAAAGGAAACTAGACTAAGATCTCCAATAAGTTCTTTGAAAGAGCGACCTCTAAGCTGTATAATTCTACTTTGGCTATAGATAAAGCTATAGACAACATATATTCTCTGTGTCTGGAAAAAACCTATAAACAGCTGTAGACACACAGGCATTAACGGTGAGCCCCATCCCATTACTTATTTTTAAATCACAGATAAATACTTGGAAGGCTTGAGGAAATCTGATTAGTGATTTCATACGTCTCAACAGGATGTGACACACTCTCTGCTTACTTTTATACCAGATGCCTCACATCAGCGGGCTCTTCTGAAAACCTCACGTTATGCCGCAGATACTTAGAGACACTTTAAAAGAATGCAAAGATGAAAGCAAAACACTCCAACATGGCATCCCTCCAAGAACCACATGCATTGGTCATTTGAATGAGCCATGCGTGTTTTTCTCTGTCCTCCTGCCCTCCGTAAAACAGCCATAATCTGAGCCGTCACACAAAACCACAACTATTAATAGCAGCTAATTGATGCCAAAGACGGCAAGGCTCAATGTCCAAGCCAGGCCAGCCGAGAGACACGAAAGCGGCTGCCACAGTTTAGACAAGCCGCTCTCGGACAGGATTACACAACAGCTATTAAAGACTGCTTTCAATGGCTCTCTCTGTTGGCTGTCTGTCTATCTGTTTATCTGTCTATCTATACGTATATATGTTTACATGTTTTTGTGTGTTTTGTTTGTGTGAGCACACGGCCCACATGTGTCAGAATTAAATGCGCATTAAAATCCTCCGCCAAATGTTATGAGGCCAACATGTGTGAGCATGGTCTGTTTTCCACAACCTTATTTTGATTGAATCAAGTTGTTTTTCTCCATTTTTTCCTCCCGCCAACCAATCAAATCTCTGGCCTTATGGGAACATATGAGCGGCATACAGCTGCGCATGCCTAGGCAGCACAAACAAGTCGTGTAAGGAATTAAACCAGATTTAATTTCAGTTTAAAACTACAGGCTTAAGATTAGTTTAGCCCATCTCTTTGTCCTCTGTATCCAATGAGAAAACAAGGCTTTAGCGTGAGGTAAATATCCCATTTGGAGATATTAAAAACTCCTGTTGTTTTGATGATGTAATAAAAGGCCTGTGTGTATCAACTATTGCACACATATACGAATAACAAACAAAAAAACATTGTATAAGGCGAATCCTAACAAGAGCCTTCCTTTTAAACCAAGAGCAATAGAGTGATTCATTTTAATACTGATTCAATAACAACATGCATTTTTATTTTTATTTTTAATTTTATTTTTATTTTAAAGATTGTATTTGAGTATTTATAGGATACTAGCTGTGTTATCTAACGCAAAAACTTAATGTTCTAATGGCTGGTGTTGTATTTTGTCTATAAAAGGCTACAATAAATAACTTCAGTGGGGTGACTTCATAATTTTCTGTCATTCTGGATGTTTTCTGATATGATTTCGGTGATCTAGAATGCTTGCCAGAAAGCCACAAACCACAGGGAGAAACAGAATTTAAATTCAGTTGTCTGGCTATCATTTTCTAACTTAGATGTTAGTGCTGAGGTAACCAAGAGAGAGAGAGAGACAGACAGGGGTCCCTTGGGTTCTCTGTGAAGCTTGTGCAGTGAGAGCATGTGCATACAGTTCAAACTATCAAATCTGATCTAATTTAAACCTTTGAACCATATGACACAAAAAATGAACAGCTGAAACATTCAGCGCGGTTTTTCTTTTGCCAACCGATGTGGTGCAATTATGCGGTTGCATTTGCTTCACTAAATAACCCTTTTTGATTATGCAATGTTTTAATTACAATTTTACACCGCCTATTTTATTTCCCATAGTCTTTTGGATGGATGTCAGGACTGAAGAGGAGACGACGGAGGGAGGGAGGTTAGGAGAAAGAGGAGGAGGAGGGTGCGTGTTGGAGATCTCAGAGTAGACAGACAGACGAGCGTGCGTGCGTGGCCGACGCGCGGGGAAGCGGACCGGACCGTGCGTGTCCCCCAGGTGACCTGCCTACTCCAGCTCATCGCACTGACCACGTCATAATCAAACTCGACACGTCATAAACGCGATCTTCGCGTCATACGCGGCCAATATTACGCTTTAAAATATTGTAACAGCAATGAACTCATTGAACTCTAGCTCTACCTCCGACGCTATGAAAGCGCTTTAAATGTACGATTTCGTGACCAGCCTTCACCACATCGTGTTAAATGCATGTAGGCATCTGGCACGAGCGAAGAACTGCCTTTTGTATAATACGAGACAGAGCATGCAGTTCTAAGACACACACACACACACACACACAAGCGCGCGCGAAATCAGGTGCATGGCAACCGTACCTTCCAGCCGGCGGAGCTATTGCTGTCTCCTTTATCCTTGAAATAGGGCACAAAGCGCACCATCCAGTCGTAGATTTGCGACAGGGTGAGCCTTTTCTCGGGGGTACTCTCAATGGCACGCGTGATCAGATCCGCGTACGACTGATTGCCCCACGCGTTCCGGCGCGACGACTTGGATTTGCGCAGCTGGCCGGCCACATCCAGCGCGGCGCCGGACATGCATGCAGGGGCTGCCGCGATAGGCGCAGGGGCGCCGGCTGGATGCTTAAACTCCGTCGGCGCCCCTCCGCTCCGGCACGCCGGCACGTTACGCGGCTCCACTTTGACCGGCAGCGCGCGGCTCTCCTCCTCCGGACACGGCAGGGGCCAGGTGCACGACCTCGGGCGGCAGTGCGGCTCATAGTCGGCGTCCAGTTCAACCTGATGCGCGTCTATCCCGCCGCTCTCCATCATTAACATGCTGGTTTTGAGCGTCACAAGGCAAGGTCAAGGGGAAAAGCAACAATGCGCCCTTAAATCCAGTGAGGGGTGGACTGTGTGGGGTTCTCTCTGTCTGTAGTCTTTTTTACAGCAAATGCAAAACGTGAATAAACGCAGAAGCACCGGGATCCGTGAATAGACTGCTCATTCTTGTGTCTCTGCTCTGCTGTAGTGTACTAAACGCGCAAAAGCATCCAATGCATCACGATGTGCAACAGTCTGCCTTCCATATTACTGAACAATTCAGTCACACGCAAGCGGGTGTCCATAGGGCTGAGGTGCTGAAATCACACACCCATCACTGAAGCGTCTCGCGCATGCAAAGTCCCTTTAATCGCGCGCTCGCACCAACTGTTGATTGCTTTGACAGACGGCCTGACAGACACGCTTGTAAATCTATCTCATCAAGAAGGGCGAAATCAATTGACTTCCTCTGGAGTCTGGCCACAGTTTCCGTTTGTCTGGAGCTCTGCCGTCCCTTTTTTCTCTGTCTCTCCGCGGATTTGTAAGCGGTCTCTCTTCGCACGAGCTCAGTCACTGTTACTGATAGTAGACACGGCGTGAACGAAGCCGCGCGATTCAGCCGCGTCTTCTCCCGATTGTGAATTACCCCACGCAATTTCCCCCCTTGTCTCTACGTTAGATAAAATATTCAGACGAACATTCCTTCCACATCGGTTCACGCCTGTTTGCGGATGACTAGACTGGGCTGTAGCGGCGGATAAATGCTGCTATCAGATAATTGGACGGAGCTTGAATCAAGTCACTCCCTCCAGAACAGGTTTATCCGGGGGACGCGCATCTTCTACCACACAACATGCATGCCTCTTTAGACAGATTTACATGTGCAAATCTCCTTGCACGTCCATCTATTATGGCAAGTCGTTTTAACATTCCAATTAGTACACTGCAAAAGATTTATTTATTTGTAAAAATGTTTATTTATTTATTTTTAAATTAGCAAATAAATCTAATTACTGGAGCATGTTTTATAAGAAAATAATTCATTACGTACAAATTTCACACTTCAATAATATTTGCTGTTTCTTTGTAATCAACTAATTTACAAGTAGCTTCTGAATGGGAAAAAGTGTATTTATTACTTTAACAATAAAGTGATTCTACTTTAACTACCATCTTTTAGTTTTACTGTCGTTATACACTTGGATTGAATTCAATATAGGCCAAATATAGTCTATATATATATAGCCTATGAACAAAATGTTACTATTTTATACCAAATGGAATAAACATTGTAGTCTAAAAAACAAGTCGTCTGTACGAGAGTCTGATCAGTTAGGAAATATACTAATAACTGTTATAATTGTTATGAATTGGTATTAGTGATTAATTTTTAGTATTAAAACAGTAGAATCAACTGGAATAGTCTATATTAAAGCTAGCAAGTACAATCAACTGAAATGCATACTGAATATGCTGAAAATACATTGTCATTTGTTGAACTTAAAAATTGTTGGTGACGTGTAGCAAAATAACTGCTAGTGCAATTATTAAGTAGGCCTATTTGTAACATATCAAATAGATGCTAGTGATTGCAATAAGTAGTAACCTTAACAATTAGGTCACACTTTATTTTAAGGATCAAAAAACTCCCAATGTGCTGCTTATTAATAGTGAAGTGAACTAATAGTTAGTGATTGTTAAGTTTAGGTATTAGGAAGGATTTGGGATGTAGAATAAAGATGTGCTTTATAAGTACTAATAAACAGCTCATATGTAAACTTTAGGCATTCAAATAAGTAACTGAATTGGTCCCTGTGCTAATATGTTGCCAGTAATTACAACTATTCGTCAACGTCAAAATATACGAAACACTTTAGTTTATTGTTATTGCCATATATTTCACGATTTATTTCTAATATAATTTGTCAGCGTTCATATTCGGAAATGCAATGCAACCTGTTGCGCTGACAGGCGGAGGGATGCGAGCGGAGTGGCCATGCATGCATTTAACACGGCTTTACTGCCCACATGATGATAGTCCCCGATGAAAAACGGTCGAGAGCGGCTATTCGTGGATGCATGTCAGTAGATAATCTCCACCCCAACATCATATTATCCATGAGAGACACCGCAGCGCCAAAAACACTCTGCCAAGCGTGCTTCGGATGGGGAGGGGTGCATTTTCTTTTGGAAAACGAAGGCTCTTGGAAAGCGATTCTCTTGTCTGTGAACAAGTGTGACATTCAGTGCGCGGCTCGTGTGTGACTCGCTGATAAATTGACCAAGGGGATTCCGCCCACGCCGCGAGCCACAGCGCACCTATCAGATTCTATGGAATCTGACAGGGGGCGGGGCCAGCGGATACGCTCTGCCAATCACCGCCCGTCGCCAGACGCCGCTCCGCGCTCATTGGCTGTGCCGTGGCACAGGTGGGTGGTGCCAATCGGCATGTATAAAAGCCGTAACCCCCTTTTTGGGTGGAAAATCCCCCAGCGGTGACGTAACGGTGGACCATTGACAGCTGGTCGTCAATGGCAACCTAATCCTCCAATGCTCTGTAGTGGAATGCTTTCATCGTGATTAAATGCTGCTTTTACAACACGAAATGTGGAAAAAAGAGGGAGAGGGAGAGGTACATGCAGAGTAAGGTAAGGATAAGAGAGAGAAGTGCTGTAAATGAGAACAAACAGAGGTTTAATTCACAACACATGGGCCTGTGGTTTTGGAAAGGAGATTTTTATGCACCACAATGAAGTTGTAAGTGGAATGTGGTGTGACTCCTACAGTATGGAATGAAAACACTGAGCCCGAGCCAGCTGAACAGAATTAATGGTGTATTTGCCTTCACTGCAAGAGAGCCCAGGGCAAATACATAAGGCCAGAGCTAGTTGTCACAAAAGCTATAGAAGATTTATTGTCGACCGTCCACTTACGCGAATGTGAATTTTCTTAGGCTGTGGTTTTGTATGTAGGTTTCAAACACTTTCAAACACCTTAAATTATAATCATGTTTGTGTCAAATTCTGTCCACCAAACCAAAATTTCAGTATCATATTTTTATTGTGGTTGTGTAACCATAAAGCTAGTAAACACAATTAAAATACACTAACATACATTCAGAAAGACAGTCAACCATATAATCAAGTTCTCATCTAAGGAGCTGATAATGGCTGATTTCATTTGGTTAAGCCAAAACTAAATATGATAACAAATATACCATTACCAAATATAAAATTTTTTCTTAAAATATTTAAAATAGTTTTTTTCTTCCCCCTTCTTCCTCTTTTGGGAGGGGGTGTTTTTATCTTTTTTTATTTGTTTTGCTACAAAAATTGTTTTACACATTTGCTGGTTTGGTTAACTTACAGATTCCAATGAGTGCAGCATGCCCTGATATTTATTTTCCCAAAAGGGTAAATAGATAAATAAATAAGCAAACAAACAAATGAATATTTAATTAACAAAATGGTTAATAGTTTTGTTTTATATATATATATATATATATGACTGGATAAATCTCAAATCTCCCCAAAGAAATTCAAAATTTCTATTAGATCTGGTCTAGATGGTCTAATGATTTAAGAATGTATAAGCACATAGACGTGGCAAATACCCAGAAGACTCCAGAAGACAGGTAGAATAATCCCTTAGACAAAATTGTATAGCCTTTGAGTGGCCTCTCTGAGACATTTCTGAAGCACATCAACATACCTGACTGTCAGGCATTTTTTCTAGCTGACGCATACTGCTAATTGGCTAATGTGGATAATCTAATGTGACCCACCTTCGCAGCTTCATTGTAATTGTGATTTAGTTACTTAAACATTAAACTCCTTTTTTCGAGTGGTAAAGAAGCTTAGACTTGATCCTGCCTCACCACAATTGATCTAAGCTTATTAGCAGGCCCACACAGAATCAGCACCTGCAGATTCCACAGAATATTCCACAGAGAAGGAACATCGTTCACAAACTTCTACACACCCCTCCTTACATAATCTGTTAGCTGATTTCACAATGCTGCTGAAGAGCGTATCTAGTACTCTCAGCTGGGTTTAACACTCTATTCTACCATGACTGGAGGTACAATAATTGTTATTATTATGTTCAGTAGAATATTTTAACATGGAAAGACAAGTCTTAAAAGAAAACTCTAAAGGTTCTTTATTACAACAAAAATAAAAAAAAATATTTTGACCCAACCTTCTGTGTAGTTTTGTTTAACTTCATTTAATTTATAGAATTATTACTGAAAAATTATTTCAAAATAGGTTGGAAATTAATATTTATGTGACCTGGTGCATATTTATATTTAAATATATATATATATTTACATAAATATATTTTTAATTACTTATTTTCACCCTTTTGTGGATTGTGAATGCCACTAACTACTGGCAACGGTCTTTAATTTACAAGCAGACATATACTATTTTTTTTTACATTAGTTATAGTCAGAAGGTTGGGTTAAATTAATAAGAAAACATAACTTACTTAAAGATTGTGAGTCAGAAGCACCAGACTGTCCTTGCAGAAGCATAATCTTTCTGCACAGTCAGCATAGACAAGGACAAGACTCCAGGTTTTAGGAATCCGTCCTCTGTAAATGCGCTGTAAACAATCTAATATTTAAGTTGAACTGTTCAGTGTTGTAAATACAACGTAACCACTGATTTTTAGTTATGTCCTCTTTTGGAAGCACAAACAACGTAGTTTCACTTTCACAACGACACACGACAACATGGCGCTCTTGCAACACTTCAGCTAAAATAATTTGGGTGGTGTTAAGAAAACATGGGGGGTGCTTCTTCATGCGCCAAGAGCTTGTTATAATCTAAAGAGAAAATACATTAAAAAAACACACACACACTTTAAATGACCCCTTGACCATCAATCTTTAACAAAATACTATTTCACAAAGGGTTCTTCATAGTAAAAAAAGATTATTCAGATAGCTCCATTTTACCATCTCTGTGCAAAACCAGAACAGACTGAGAGTCGTGGGCTAATGGATAGGGAAGTTGGACTTGTAACCAGAAGGTCGTAGGTCTTACAGTTGATGTTTAAAAAAAATCCCCAAATATTGTTCCATTCGTAATTTTAGCCCAATTTAGGCGTTATTTCTAAAATGTTCTTCTTTATGTGACCCTGTCAAGATAAAAGATATATGACTGGTGAAGTATTTGAATAAATATTCAAGGGGCCGAGTCAAAGCTTCTTTATTTCATTACTGTTGAAAGATATATGGCATTGGGACGGTTTGCCCTGAGGCAGAGCTCTTTAGAGCACAAACCTTTCAGGGAACTAACAGCCCCGGATAGAAAACCACTGATGAATTAAGATACAGTAATACACACACACACACACACACACACACACACACAAAAGAGTCTTGAAAAAACTTGAAATCTGTTCTGTCATTGTTTAAAGCTGAAACCTGTAGGCCACACAGCCCTTCTGTAATCTCAGCTGAGCTTTCAGGAGCTATCACACTATCTTCCATCTTTAATTGCTCTTCTCAACTGTTTAGTTTCTATCTCACTAACGCTGACACTTACACACACACTTACCGAGGTGATAGAGAATTTCTTTGACAGCAAATTAAAGGAAGTAAACATGCATTTGCTGTTGGGTTTGAAGCCGGCCTCAAGCATTCACATCAGAGCTCTGTCAGTGAAATTACACTGTGCTCAAACCTGGGGTTCATCACAAGGAGGCAAAACTAGGCCATCAAATAAATATGCTTAAAATGATTTACAGCGAGATGCATGCTTGCATTGTCCCCAACGCCACTTGCTGTTTTCTTCCTCTATGCCTGTGTCTCTGTCACACTCCCTTTGTACTTTTAATTAGTAGTGTTTGCTAAGGCTGTTGCTCATTTGAATGATCTTTGGTGCTTATTTTGTGCAATAGCAAGTATCTGGTACATTATATCTAAATCTTTGTTAGTGATGTTAAACTCATGTCCATTACAGCATCTCACCGTGAGGTTGAACTGAGGCATATAAGACGGCATAAACTGCAGCAGCATTAATATATTTTAAACATTCATGCACACCCAGGTGAAAAAGACGTAGTATTAAATGTATTAAAAATATACTTGAAATTTAAATAGTATGTTTATTATAATACATTTATATTCCCAACATGCTTATTTAAAGTGCCTTAAAATATATATTCAATTTTATTTTAATATATTTCTAAAAAGTATACTAGAAGTACTTTTGTATTAAATATATGCTTAGTTATAGTTTCACGAAATATGCTAAACACAAGCATACTTGTAATGTATTTTTACAAAGTGTGCTAGAAATACTTTTGTATTAAATATATGATTAATTACACTTCAAGGGAATATGCTAAATACAATCATACTTTTAATATATTCTTAAAAAGTATAGCAAAAATATAATTTTAACAAATATATTATCAGTTACACTTTTAAGGAATATACTCAAATTAAGCATACTTTTAGAGACGTTTTAGGATATTTACAGAAAACACACTTGTGTTACTAAGTTTATTTATGTGTACTTTGTGTAACATTAAATAATTACACTTTTAATGTAACCATGTCTACACGTCTACACATACAGCAAAATATTGTCAATATTTGCCTATTTATCATTTTAAATATTTGGAAAGTATAAAGTAAATGTTTAACATTTACAATGTACAAACGTTTGTCAACTATTTATTAAGCATTTCAATGGCCTGCTTAAAAAATGTTGTTTAATATGTTGTTACTTTGGTTGATTAGGTTGTTGTCCTTTCCCATCAGTTACATAACATATATCTACAACATATATAAGACAACATCTAAAATACAAAAAATAAACAATAAATAAAACAATTATAAAAAAAGGATGCATTCACAACACACTGACTAAACCTGATTGGTTCCAAAGCCACTGAACGGCTCTGATTGGTTTGTCTGATAATGAGTTTGCTCCGGACAGCTTATGAAAGAGTAGGCCTATATGAGATATGATGTGCATGCAAATGTCCCTGGAATGTGAATAAAAGTCCAAATGTAAGCAGTTATATTACACTTGGAGGAAACCACGCAATTCAAATGGATTACATGGCGATGTTTTTTCGTTGAACTTTTGAAACGTGAACATCTTTAGTGAATCGTCTTTCATCAGAGGAACACAAGCTTTTCTTGAAGATGAACGAAAGTCTTATTGGAGGGTTTTGAGCGTTTTAAGAGTGAGTGATTAAATTAATTAGAAAATAAAGGTAAATTAATTAAAATATATATATGCTATTTTTTTCCTTTTTACCAGAAACCTTATTTTATCTTCAGGTAAAACTTGTGTTTAATAACGTTATTAGATGTTTATGAATTAGATCTAACGGAGGTGGTTTGGTCAATCTTGGTAGAAAAATTCAAGCAATATGTCCATTCCAGGTAAGTTTGCTAATTTGTGCCCTCTTTCTATTATCAGCATACCCTGTAATATGAACAGGTTGTTTTACTGAATCATTTATCAAAAATATTAGTGATATATAATAAATATTAGTTTGTATTTTTGTTGTTCAGTGTTATGTTCAGTGTAACTTAGAGTGATGTACAGTGACGACAGACAAGAGGATGAGAAAGTCACTCATGTCACGCTTGAGACTGAGTTTGTTCAAAAGGTAAACTGAGATGTCAACAAAATTCTAGTAAACAATGCAAATTATAATAAATATTCAATAATGGATGCCAAATGTTTTGTCTAATTTTATATCAATTATTTTTTTCCTTTCAGAGATCCAGTCGTACTCAAAGAAGTGACCTCGTCCCACCGGCTCCCTTTTGTTCAGTTGTCACTTCCCTAGTGCAATGGCTCCATCAGTGGTGCTCAGCTCCATTGGCCCTCCAACTGTTCAGACCAGCTTTGTCTCTATCGCTCTGCCCCCAAACTTTAGCAGCGATAACATCTATATCTTAACTTCTTACTCGACTCTGCTGTGGGTTGTCAGCTCTGAGTCTATGTCATGTGCCAAACACCTGGCCTCCAAGGGATCATCATCATCATCCTCCCATCACCATCTCTTGAACGTTTGCTTTCTCTTCAAAATGGTGGAAGAACGAGTAACTCAGGGGAGAAGAATGGTTGAGTAAATTATGTTACTTTTATTTTCTTTGCGCAAAAAAAGTATTCTCCTGGCGTCGCAAAACTGAAGTTGAGCCACTGATGTCTAATGGAATCATTTACTAATATATATGCTACGTTTCTGGACCTGGATCATCAGTTTTATTGCTGTCTATGGTGGGTCAGATGGTCTTCCAGGTTGAGCTCACCAGGTCTTTCAGCTGCTCCTCCTCGCCTGAACGTTATGAACTCCTTTACATATTCCTCAATACCTCGTCCTTGTTGGAATATTGAGTTCAGCCGTTTCCATGGAGCCCAATCTTACACGGAAGTTTCGGCGGCACACTCGCTGGTTCCCCATTCGCTCATCATTTCTGTAACGAATGATCAGAGAGGCAGTCGGATCCAAATGCAGAGTGTTTAATAACAATCAAAGGAGAGTACAACAGGATGAGGTCGACAATGGCAGACAAGGTTGTAGGAGGCAAAACCAAGAGAGAGTCCAGTAAACGATGCAGTGAATCGGGCGATCAACAAACAAAGTCCAGGGAGAAGAAACGAGAGTCGTAATCCAGAAGGCAAGTGAGGTCGGCAACGTGAATCCAGGGAATTCTGGGGTATATATACAGGGGTTAATGATACGAGAGGGGTGGAGAACATATCAATTACTAGGGCAACACATGAGGTGGGTGGAGACAGGGTACACAGGTGACAGAACATACATGGAGTGAAAAAACACAGACATACTACAAGGAGGCTGGAAGTGCCATCCCCTAAGTTAGACTGGCACTTCCAGCAGATCATCACACAAAGGGTAATTTTCCTGTAGTGACATCCTAGTGATCGTAAATATACCATGCTAAAACACAGTCTCACATCATGGCTGCAAAATACTGCTTACATTTTCTTAAGAAAATGTCTAGTTTTTCTTTCTTGCATCTCTTGTCCTAATTAGCTTAATAACCTCCTCTTTACTTTTCTTTGATTTACTTGCTGCTTGTACTCTTTAATCACCCCTTCTCCTTGAACTTCAGCATATTCTTAATTAATACATTTCATCGTCTGTATGATTTATTGCTCCTAAATATATATGTTATTAAATTGTATAATGATATTATTATTATAAGTCTATTTTAGATATTGCAAACTTTTGCTACCATAAAACCATCAGGATGTCTTGGAGGGTGTTACATGATAATATTTTATAAACACAGACATAACCAACCTGATCTGCGTTGGCGAGTTAGTGGTCACAGTTTTTTGTTTTTTTTGTTTTTTGAGACCAATTCTGACTATTAACTGATTATTAGGTTTTATTTAGGTGGTTAATAGATCTAAAATATGGCCTTACAGAATAAGGCATCAATATGCGCTTTATAAGTACTGAGCAGCTAATATGCTGAAACATAAATATTTAAAGCTGAAGTATCTTATTTCTACATTACAACTGTAAACATATTTGGTGCATCCCAATTTGCTTGTGTATACACTGTATTATATGCTGTGTTTTAGTGTCAGTAGTGTGACTAGTGTATTGAAAAGTCTAAAAAAAAAAAGTGCATTAATGTTGCACTTATTTAAACAAGAAAAAATGTATCATGGAATGTTGCACCTCTATTTACTTTGTTTAAATCTGCATAGTTAAATGCAGATTTAAAAAAAACTGTTTTGAATTCAAATATTTGTATAGCTATGACAGGGAAAAATGGTATCTAACAATGCGTTTGAAAAAAAAAAAATTATTAATAAAAAAAAATAAAATAAAGCATATTCATGAATCCAAGAGAAAATAAAGCAGTTATAGCCTGTGCCCGCCCATACTTCCTGTGATGCTATATTAAATTTCGCGAGCAAAGTCAGTCTGGCAAAGCTGCCGTTTCAGAGCATTTCTGTTCCCAAAAAAGTGGGAACCAATGAGAAATGAGCTTTCTACTGCTTTTACGATGGTTACAGTGGCTTCAGGTTCCGCCGCTACGCATACGTCTTTGGAATGAGTGGTCTGATTGGTTGTAGATTCGTCCAGTAGTATACAGAGGCATCTGATGGACACAGGTTAAGCCTGTCTCCCAGAAGGCGGGTAGTAAGGTAGCTTCGCAAGACTAAGCTCGAATGAGCTTTATAGTCGTGGAAGCCAGGCTAAAGCAGTTACGGAATAAGCATGTGACTCCCGAAACACTTTTTTTTTATTCAGATTTTAAATCAGTCAATGCAATTTGGGAAAGAAATCAATCAAATCTGTATGAAAATATTCGGATTAAATCCTACTGTAATTGTTAAAATTTTAAAAAGTAACAAAAATTTTATTTACACCATCTCAGCCAGAGTATGTGAGCGGAGAGGAGTGGGAGCGTCCCGATTTTCTCTCGCCCCGAGAGCGCTCCACTACCGCGCCAGTAACTGCATTAGATTCATGTTGTGTAAAGCATAGTTAAGCACCACTGACAGAAAGATGGATTTTCTGAAATACTATCTTAA
>JAUCNO010000353.1:217967-228294 GCA_032353835.1 Enteromius viviparus
CCAGCATTTGTATTTCATTTTGTTCAAAAGTGAGCTAAATGATAGCCAATATATATTTGGCTTGGGCTCATATAGCTACAACTGTTCTGCTAAAGCACGTTGATGTTTTTCTTCAGTATTGTGTATTTGTTGTTCACTAAATGCACAAAGGTTCGATATAAAAATAAATAAATAATGAAAAATTACAGTAAAGCGTTAATTAGAGACATTTTTTTCATGGAGCGAGGATCAAGTGAGGAGGGAGCGGGGAGGGAGCGAGGAGCGGGAAATGGTAAACCCGGAGTGATCATGAAATGCTCTGAGCATGGAGCGGAAATTCTTACCGCTCCACTCCGCTCACATACTCTGATCTCAGCAATAGAATACAGTTACATTTACTTTGTAATTAAGTTACATGTAACTAGTTACTCCCCCATCATTGTGCATATATTTAATGAATAATGTATAGTGAATCATTTGGGACACAACCGACTTTTCTAAATATGGTTCCCAAATAGCCTCCCATTGGTGAGACAAATCAATAACGGGCCCCAAAGCCATGCCATTGGTTTGATCCACTGCTGCTATTTCTGGCTTGTCAGGATTCCCCAACAAAATCCGGTATTGTTTTAAAAACACCCCAAAGCTGCTGTGTTTAGGGAAATTTGGGCAAGTGTTAACAGTTAAAACTCTTTTTTTTTCGTCCTACTTGACATGTCCTCAAGTTCCCTCATTTTCTGGTGTTCTTACTTTCAACAGCCTTCCTTCCTCTCTCTCTTTCTCTCAGCTCACTGGTGTTGCGTTACATAAGTCATAGTTTTAGATTGTTTGTCTGAGTGGGGCGGGGAAGTGCGGGAGAGGGGGCGTTTGGGCGTTCCTGCCCCGGCAGAGCCGATGGCCATCCCAGGAATGCGTCTCCTCCTCACACCTGGGACACCGCCAACAATGTGGCCTCCCAATGTCACCGCATGTGAGGAAGAGAGGAGGGAGGCAGGGGAAAGCGTTTGGCTCGGGGCTATGGGAGCCTGTCCAAAGAGAGAGCGCTGGGGCTCACTCCCTCTGGGTTGGCAATACACGATACTTTGACTAATACTTCCTGCTTGGATGCGTGAGTCGAGTCCCAGTTTCTTTTTTTCCTTTTTAAGATCTGGAAACCACACTGGAGTATGGCCTCCCGCTTTATGGGGCTCACTTGCAGGCTTTAGATCTGGAAGTGCACTTCCACACGAGCGATTAATCTCACCCCTCGGCTGAGGAGGGAACTTCAAGGAGGAAGCGGGATGTAGGTGCATGTCCCCTGCCTTTTCTCCTCAGTGGGTGTCCCACGATAATCTTCCCTAGTTTACTGGCTTCAGAAGAGCAGATGGAAATCTGAAAAAGATGTACTGAAAGTCGCAGACAGCTGGGAGAAGTGTAATGCTCTACACAGTTACTTGCACATGGGTTAGAAGCAATGCTGGTTCTCCACATTGCGTTCTGAAATCCCTTTCAAAAGAAAGAAAGAAAGAAAGAAAGAAAGAAAGAAACAAACAAACAAACAAACAAAGAAAACTAAGAAGAAACAGTTATTTAATGAAAAAATTCAAGGAATTCTGGGAATTTCAATTTACAGTTATTTACTGTAAATTATATGATATCTTCACTTCCAAAAACAGTATACTATCATAAAACTACATGTAATGTCCAATACATTTTTTCACCATATTGGTGATATTTATTATTACATATTTTGATGATAAAGACATATAAAAAGGGGCAAGACAGAACAATTGTCAAATCCTGGCATAGGTCGGTGCACAAAATAAAAATAACACAACACTACTAGACAAAAGGGAAACGCTTTGTATGAGGGGAAATCTCATTACTTGGCGGCTAGGCTACAAAAGCATACTGCTTTTAAAGAGGAGACAACAAGTTAACAAGGGGGCAGAGCTGATCAATTGCCATGGTGACAAACAAGGGAGAATCAGAACACAGACACAATGTGGTAACATTTCAAAATAAGAGTCCACACAGAACTAGAAAGGGGAACACTGACTGAAATCGAAACAGCATAAACAAGTTTTAAGACACTCATTAATCAGTTCAACTGAGGGAACGAGTTTACTCAATCAGTTAAGTTGAGTCAACTTATTAGGGTTTTTTTTGTGCAAAAGAGGGGAACAAATTAGTACAACATGGCCTCAATGTACTAAAACGAAGGAATGAATTAGTGAATTAGGTCATGAATTGACAAGCTGTGGAAATAAGTTACAATTACGATTTTTCTTCCTGCGAAAATCCACTGAACAACAATAGAAGTCTTCAACCCAGTATTGAATTTTTTGGTTTGTTTGTTTTTTGCTAGGGCTGTCACCTAGAATGGTGTGCTATTTAAGGACACCAATTCCAGTGATATCTTTTTCCTTGGTATTCAATAAAAATACGTTAAGGTTTGGTTTGATGGCTCAGGCTTTTTCTCAACCCTCCTCAGGCATTTACATCTGTGTATTTACTTACAGTATGTTTCTGGCCATAGAAAGCAAAGACAGAAAATGCAAGCAAACAAATATTACAGACTTTAGGAGGCCTGATAAGTGCGTTGTGAGAAGATCCTCTAAGCGGGACATGACAGAACATACAGATGGAGTGTGACGTGCTGGCAGTGTGTGTGTGTGTGTGAGAGGCGCGTAACCTCGCGAGTGCATCCTGACGGCGTGTGTATGACATGAAGGCACGGGGCCAGTGGAGTGTCAGCAGGTGTTGTGCAGAGTTCTGCCTGGCTGCGTCAGACACTGAGTGAGTGAACAGGAGATGACAGGCCCTCACCGGCCCCTTCACTCAACCTGTCACGCGAGGTCACCTGCAGCCCCAGGCGCTCATCACTCACACACACACAGTTACAGAGAGTCATCGAGATATCAGCGTTCACCGGAGGAATCAAAAGAATATTACAAAGCTGATTCTTGAAAATGCCTGTACTGTATGTGTGATTTGCTGTTGATTAGCATAGACATTCGTCCATCTCTGTGATTGAACTTTTAACGGGTTCTGCTGTTTTAGAAATATAGCAAGTTGATTAAAGTCACATGGAAACAATGCAGTGCCTGATTTGACTCAGCTGAGACATTGTAAAGAGGGCCTGATGCTCTACGAGGGGAGTTTTCAAACTTTCTGATGCCAAAGAACTCAGATTGTATGATCACTTTAAGAGGAAGCAGATACAGGCTAGATATTTTGCCGTGCTAGATATTTTTTTTGAATACCAAGAAAAAACAATGTTAAAGTTTGGTTTAATGACTCATTATCTGATCTAATGTAACTATATGGACAAATTAAAATGGGGAAAATGGATGTATGTTCATTAATACAATGCAAAGTTATTAAAATATTGTTTTAAAGTGTTTACATTGTATTAAGTTGGCAGCATATCTGTTTTCTACCCAATATTACACTATTTCTAATGAAATAGGAGGCATTTTTTTAACACAGAACATTCAAATGCAATATTTGTTAGTTTGATGGCTTGTAAAAAGCTTTTAAAATTAAATCAGATAGTTTTAATTTTTAGCTATTCTAGTTACTTTAGCTTTACAAAAACAGACATTACAAATTGGTACTTGTTACAATAGTATTTTAGATTATTGTCATAATCGCTAATAATACACACTGGTTTGTAGCACAAATCATTTTACCGTTTACTGATCTTTGTTAATCATTAAGTAATCACAAAGAAAACAGCTTCTACTTGCTTCAACTGAGAATACTAGCCTCAACAGATATTTATGAGTGCTGTTTATTCATACCACACATCTAAACTAAACTGCTGTAGGCCTACACTTCAGCACTCCTGGATACCAATATTTTAATGATTTATAAAAGATGATTCTCAGGCCATCTGAGATTTTGGTATACGGAGATCATGATTTATATTATTATTCTTTATAGCATTCTTTGCTTTTGGCATTTGATAAAGCATTAGGACCTGGAAATGGTGTATTGTGACTTCAGACTTTACTGATAGCATCTAATGAATACGCAGTCTTGCACATTCACGGGAAATAAGAAAACATAATTAAATAAAATAAAATGTTTTGTTAAAGACATCGTGAAGACATTTTCAAGTTCTCAAACTACAATTTTATTTTCAAAAACTGACAAAGTAAGACAACAGTTAACTCAATGTCCATCAAAACATTTATTTTTATTTTTATTTATTTGAATTTTAATTGAATTCACTTTTATGTATTTGTTTGCTGTTTTAAAATATATTTTATTAAACATAGGCCTATTTATAAAATGTTTGAACTTTTTACAGACCCACAAATACATTCTCTGTTTTTTCCACTCCTTCATGGTTTCTCAGTTCACGATGGAACTGCGTGGGGTTTATGAGTAGATGAAAAGCTAATAATTAATTTAAGTGCAAATATGTAAAACGAAAAGCTTAACTTCAAAAAATATAGAATACACAAACAGATTGGCCTTTTCTGTTTACCTGTAAACCGTAAACATACGAGTGTGCTGCTAAATGATTAAACTTTAACTGAAAATCTCAAGGGGTACTTTAAGCACATATTTTAAGTCAAAGTAAATATAGGAGGTTTATATGCAGGCTGTGGGCAATTCACTGAGAGCACAAATAAGCAGGATCCCATCTCAAAATGACGATTTAGAAGTGGGCAAGATTTATAGGGCTGGTGACGCTTTTGAATTAGTCCTGAGAAACAACTAATTGCCTCTATAAAAAAAAGCTTTTGTTTAAATAGGTGTGTGTTGTTGTTGTTTTTTGTTTTGTTTTAGCATACATATAAATGTGCAGGATATTTAAGAAAAATGTTATCAAAATCACTGCATATATGTGTATAAGTTACAGTACACATAGCCTACATATATTATCTTAACAAAAACTTCTATTTTGGATGCAATTAATCGTTTGACAGCAATTTAAATCAATTTTTCGGTTTCCATAGAGACGAATTTAACTGATTGTTGATGTTTTGTGTAAATGAAAAGATCTGTCACAATATTCTTCTTCCTAACAGAATATGTCATTTCAGAGTACAGCTGCATAGCCCACATTTGATCGTTTTAGCTGTATTTTCCCCACCTGCTGTCGCAGGTACTGCAGAAAGTCAGAGCTGGATGTGGACTCAACTCTAACATCAATCTGTTCCTGTTTTATTCTCATAAAATGGTGGTCACGGGTTAACAGCGCGAATGGAAAAAGAAAAAAAAATGAAGAGAAAAAAAAATCCCAGCCTGAATTATAGAGAGGGAAGAAACAGAGGGGAGTTCATAGGGTCGTATATCATTAAGCAATTGAGAAAGTTAATTAGGCAGCTCTGATAATTATTGCCATGGCAACCTGAGCGCACTCATGCACATTTGATTAATGAGGTGCCATTTATCCGCGCCAGTGAGACAGTACAGTCATAGAGGAGTGCAAGAGACCCCTAGTGGGACACAAAGACACTCGATGAAACAATGACAGGTCAGACGAAACCGAGACACACTGCGAGTGAACGCAGAAACAAAATAATCACGATATCCTAGCATATACAGCAATAGACTGCATGTATCTATTTTTGCATAGAAACATATTTTACGTCTCTTTTTCAAATTTAATTTAGGTTTAATTGACGGATTCTTGTGGTCAAAATCTATGAAAGATCTTTCCATATGCTATTTTTCCTACATTTTGGCATATACGCATATCATGCATTGGGGTTGTGTGCGAGGCCCACACAGACAGCTTTGTCACACACTACCCTCTAGTGGACAAACCTCGTTACTTACTCTGAGCTGAAGGCTTTTATGGTTTTTAACGGTTCATCACTCATAAATGTCATCGTGAAGAGCGTTGAGTCATTCAAAAACAAAACGAGTCGATAATTACAAGTGCGATCACCTAAATTATACTTGTTAAAGTGCTGTGACATTTTCTAAGTGATCGGCTTTATGATTTTCATAAATAAAGAAAAACTATAAAATAACAAAGCATTTCTATGACAAACAAAAACAAAATCTGGTCCAAAAAAAGGTCATAAATAAATGCATATATTTTCTGGTCAAAAGGCTCATAAAAATTAATTCAATAATAAATACATAAATATTCTGCTTAATGAAGAAAAAATAATGCCTAACAATGGTTGGCTAGTCTAAAGACAGTAAGAGCCTGGCCAGCAATTTCAAATACTATAATTGTTTTGTTTATTTATTTATTTAGTAATTCCTTAGCAGAGGCCATCTTTCAACCAGAACATCACAGACATTTTGAACTTTTCAACCACCCAAAACTGCATATGCAATCACAGAAGCGCTAACATTTTCAAAAGAAAAACTACCATTCATTTTAAGAGCAAGGAATACGGTTTATTAGACAAATAATCCAATAATAATTCCTCTCACGTTTAGACTTTTCATCTGTGCTTTCACTCACAAGTCCATCTCAATCAGATATAAAAAATATATATAAAAACATTAACAAAACATTTCACATTACAAGACATTCAGATGACACAAATCTTTGTCCTCTTTTCGTCAGTGTTTGCATTTCCTTCTATAAACCGACACAGCCACAGTATTCCCAAACAATTCTTAATATCCTGAATGTAATACAGTCTGCCTCATGAAAACAGATTAAACGCTCAACTTTAGTAGCATTACGTTTAGTAATGGAACAATTGGTTCGTACTTAAAATATGTAATTGGAAATCGTCTTTTTTAAAAACTAACTTCCAGTTGAAAATTGTGTGGCAAATAAGCTCTCAGGCTTTCAAAAAAAAGCTAAATCTATGTATTAAATACTTGTCTCTGTTAAAACAGTGGTTGCTGCACAGCGTTCACTGCTGAAAACAACAAGACTGTGAGTGAGAACGCATTTACCCAAACCACCTACTCACATTCACTGAATACAGGCCAAGCTTTCCGTCTGTAGCTGGCTGAGGTTCATCTCAGAAAAGCCTGAAACAATCAACCTGTAACATGAGGTGTTATAAACACAAAATGACACATTTCCAGGGGAAAACTCAAGAAACCATTTCTAGGAACATATCCTGGTTATTACAAATAAAGAAAGTGAACGATTTCGGTAACACTTTACAATAAGATTTCATCTGTTGAAATGTTTATATTCGTACGCATATTACAAGGTAGCTAATTTGTATGAACTCATATGACTTTTTCTAAATCATACATACTTTATGAATGTCCTACCCATCACTGGGGTCTAGACAAATCGCACAAAATCATACGAGTGAAGTCATACGAATAACAGACCTCATAAAACATGTGCAATTTAGTGGTGAGTCGATTTGAAATAACAAATATCTTAGTTAAGTAAAAAATTTGCTAAAACATTATTAAGATAAAAGTTATTTATTATAAATAAAAGCATTTGTTAATATTATTTTTAATGGACCTGAGCTGATGAACTGAACAGTAAACGTAGCAAATATTGTAACAAATATATTGCTCATCGTAAGTTGATATTAGCACATGCATTAAATATCTTTTTGCAAAGTGTTACCAAGACTTCTTTGCATTATGATGATTTCCTTTACGTGAATGTGTTATCCTGTAATGAATATCATTTTGTAATGCAAAAAACAATATCAGGGTGAAATAAAAACCAAGTAAGTCTTTGTGATATTCACCCAAACAGATACAACCAAAGTGTATAGTGTCAACTTCAAACACAGCAGCTTTTTTTTTTTTTTAAGTGGGTAACCCATATGGTAGAGTTAGGAATATGAATGCTGTCTAACGAGAAATTGCCTTTTGTTAGCATATCATATGCCTGTGCACTGTGTATGTTTATTATGTATATATAAATACAACACATGCAGTACATATTTTGAAAGTATTTACACACACACATATATATATAATATATATAAACATATATTTTTTAAAATAAATACATGCACGTGTTTGTATTTATATACACAGTAGTACAAACACATATATTACGCAAACAAAAACCTTTGGCGATTATTCGTTTGACAGCACTAATTTGAAGTATGTATCAGAAATGTTGCAAGCATAACTCCAAGACATAATCCTCAGATCTGTCAAGGTTTGTATGTCCCGTGTTAAATCAGCAGGGAGGGTGTGGGCTTTTTTCCAGGCCACGCCTCCTTGGCGTACTTCTTCTTACGCGGCTCATTGAGCGGCTCGGCTGAGTAGGGTCCGGTAGCAGGAGTGGGGTTCAACACTGCGGGCGGCTGCACCGTTGTGGGCAAGAGGTCCACCTCCGGGGCAGGGTTGGGGAAGGGCAAGGGCATGCCTCCAGTGATTGCCGACGAGCCCTGGGCTGCGCCGCCCTGTACTGCGGCCTCTTGGCTGGCGGGTGGCAGGTCTCCGTAAAGTCCGGCGCTCAGCGGGAAGCTCTGTAACCGGCGCGCTACGCTTTCCTCCAAACCCAGTGTACTGTGCCCTTCCAGCTTCTTCTTCTGTGCCACAGACGTTTAAAAAATAAATGCATTTTGTCCTACAGTCAAACCAAAATGTATTCATACACCTCCAACTGTTTTTACAATATTTAAAGTCAAATTCAATACTAAATAATCTTATTAGGAATAAAACAGCTTTGTTTTTGAATTGCGCATAGCTGTAGATCTCTACTTGGCTGCTGTATTTTAATGTTGGTCATTATGGTGGCACGGAATTTTCAGAGGTGGAACTTTGGTGCAAAATTTCAAGAACCACTGGTAATGGAGAAGAACTTAGATTTAAATTAAGTTTGTTAAGTCAACATTTAGCCAAGATACAACTATATGAATCTAAAACGATCCAATTGGAAGAAAATCTTCAAATTTGTCCAAATAAAGTTCTTACCAATGCATTATTTTGAATCAAAAATACTTTTTTGATATATTTATGTCAGGAAATGTGCGAAATATCTTCATGGAATATGATCTTTACCTGATACCCTAATGATTTTTGGACTACCAGAAAAATGTATCATTTTGACCCATATGTATTATTTAAAAACTTTGAAAAAAAGGTACATAATGGATTACAATCAAGCTAAATTATTCAGCTGTTAAAATTAAGTATAGAATTAGATTATACCAATTTAGGTCAACAAATTACCTAGCAATGCTTCATTTTGTGTAAAAAGGTGTAAAAAGGATGCATTAGCCATTTAAGATAAAACACTTAAGCAAAACATCATAAAGTGTTTAATTTATTTTCCTATCCTATGCTATCCATAAATGAAATATATGTCCTGCAACCACTAGTACAAAAATATTGTTTCTGGTGTCTGAATAATCTTTGGTTTGATTGTAGGTGACAAGACTACTGAGTCCATCTAAGCTCCTTCACATTCAGACATCAGAGTCAGACGACGAGAAAGCCTTTTAGAAGCCATTACTCCTGCATTACACAATTTCCTGTCCGTGCGCCATGCAACAAACAACTTAAACTGTATTGAGAGAATGGCTGTTCTCAAATCCATTAAAATCAATGACGACATGCTAAAACAAGAGTCATCGTACCTTAATAGGAACCACAGCCGTCTGGACCATGTTCCTAAAGCGTCCTACAGACGGGTCCACGTCCTCTGCGAACAGAGAAAAGACATGTAACATGTCAATGTAATAATTTCTTTGTAATAAATGTAATGTAATAAATTAATTAAAATTATTCTAACATGGTGATTTGCTACTTAAAGGAATAGTTCTTCCAAAAAATGTTATTACACCATAAACTACTCACCCCCTGGCCATCCTTGGTGTACATGACTTTGTTCTTTCAGAAGAACACAGTCAGAGTTTTTTTTTTTTATCCTGGCTCTTCCGAGCTGGTGGATAGTGGCCATTATTTAGAATCTCCATAATTCGGATATATTTACAAGCACTGCATTGTAAAACTAACCTTTATGCCTCTGGGGTGGGTTATCACATGTCCTCTGAAGCAGATCGATGGGTTGTTGTCGGTACGGTACAAGCCGGTACATCGAGTCAGAAAGGAGAGCCAGGATAAATTTTTTAAAAACTCTGTGTTTGTCTGAAAGAAGAAAGTGATACACACCTAGGATGGCTTGGGGGTGAAAACAGCTTCATATTTCTGTGGAAACCATGGTACTTTAAATTTTTTAGGATTTTGTGTTAAGTAAAAAAAACAGCATTCATTTAAAATAGAAATAGAAAATATTAAAGAAATATTATATAACACTATAAATATCTTTACTGTCATCTTTTTGATAAATTTAATGCATCCTTGCTGAATAAAAATATTAATTTATTTTAAAAAGCATCTTACTGAGTCCAAACGTAATGCAAATATATATATATATTAGGGCTGTCAAATGATTAAAATTTTTTATCAAATTAATCAGGATTTTCAGTGGATTAATCAT
>JAUCNO010000353.1:276706-288647 GCA_032353835.1 Enteromius viviparus
ATTTACTTCATGGAGGCAAAGTTTTCGTAATTGTTTGTTTTTTGTTTGTCTGTGGAATTTTTTTTTTTTTTTTTTTTTTTTTTTTTTTTTTTCATAGGAGATTTAGAAAATACACATTCTCATCTGATGAATTCTTGTTTGCATTTGCATAAGGTTAGCTGCTCACTGACCCAGAGACAGTTTATAAGAACACAGTTCAAATTTTAATAAGCTACATAATGACTCAATGTGTTTTCAGTGTTTTACTATTAGTACTCATGGGTTTGTTATATTTGCTGGTAATTACTGCTGCTGCTTGTCTTTAGAAAAAATTTTGGTTCACCACAAGATTAACCAGACTAATAATGAATGCTGTGTGTGAATGCTGCTCTGTGGCTTGCTGACATTTTCAATCCACTTTTCAATATGAACAACATCATCAAAACCACAACACTACTGTTATGAGCAGCGTTATGAATGTTGTCCTTCTGTTGTATCACACAAGCCGTGTTGCACTGTAATGAATACAGTGAAGCTAATAAGTATTTGATCACCCTGTGATTTTGCAAGTTCTCTTACTTAGAAATCATTAAAATGTCTACAATTTTAGCATAGGTGCAGACAGAATCTAAAAAGAAAAATCTGGAAATTTGCATTGTATGGTGGTTTTTAACAATTTAGTTGGGAATTACTGTCCAATAAGTATTTAATCACTTGCTTATCAGCCAGATTTCTTCCTTTGCTTAAATCAGCCCATGTGGCTGGAAGCATCATGCTCTGGGGGTGTTTTCTGCAAAGGGGACATGATGACTGCACTGTTTTTAGGAGAGGATGAACAGCGCCATGTATTGTGACATACTGGGAAAAAAAACCAATTCCCTTGGTCAGAGCATTAAAGATACAGACAGGATACACACCGACAGGAAAACCAAGAGTGGCTCTTTAAGAAGCACATCAAGGTTCTGAAGTGGCCTAGCCAGTCTCCAGACCTAAATCCGATTGAAAATCTTTGAAGAGAGCTGAAACTCTGTGTTACTCTGTGACAGCCCCGAAACCTGACAGATCTAGAGAAGATCTGTATGAAGGAGTAGGCCAAAATCCCTCCTGCAGTGTGTGCAAACCTGGTGAAGAACTACAGGAACAGTTTGACCTCTGTAATTGTTAACAAAGGCATTTAGTGATTTTTGTTTCAAGTGATCAAATTGTTTTTTGACACATTAATTCCCAAATAAATTGTTAAAAAATCATACAATGTGATTTCCGGATTTTTTCTTTTTAGATTCTGTCTCTCATCATTTCAAAGTAAGAGAACTTGCAAAATCATAGGGTGATCAAATACTTATTGACTGATGTTCTGTAATATCACCATTACAGAAAAATTACTTTGAACTTAATTTAGTAAGCAATATTTATTTACTTCCAGATAGATACGGGCTATTTGTGTCGCTACATCACCATTTTTTGTCAGCCAGTTATTAGAGAACAGAAATATTTTAAAGTCATTTTATTTTAATTTTTAATTTTTTTGTTTGTTTGTTTGTTTTTTACAGCCTTTTTGTTATTTTATCAGAGTCTTTTATTATGCTTTCAATGGCCTTTTAATATTTCAGATCAGTTACTGGAAAAATCACTAAACTATTGTGTTTTATTTTTTACACTAGTACAAAGTGTAAAAATACTGACTCTGTGGTAATTCATGAATTATAATATGAATTTCCAGATATGTGGTGGGACTGAAGGCTCTGGTACTATGAGACTCAAGAGAAAATATTATTACAGGCAGGAAAATAATGACAAATTTAATCCTGACATTTATGGCTGCAAAATGGAACTATTTCCTAAAAATGACCCAAATACTTTCAGACTCTGTCATTTCTGCCAAACTGCCTCGGAAAGCAAATAAATACCTTAATGGATAAAAAAAAAAAGAGTAAGGAGAAAAAAGCTAGAAATAAGACAAGAATTCAGTGCCTTTTAAATGCATTTAAAAATATTTCTTTTGCACAGCAATCCCAAACCTGTTTCTTCATCATCTCCAGACACCCTGTATTTATTTTAGAGGAACAAGACATAGAGCCGGTTTCCCGTATAGGAATTAGATTAACCCAGGACTAGACCTTTGTTAATTTAGGTAATTTAAGAATTTTTAGAAACATGTCTCACAATAAATGCATTATCTGTGAGCATTTTAACAATGCAAATGTGTGTGAAAAAATGTCATACATAACTGTAATTTAATTACACATTTTTTCCACATTTATTGATATTATAATAGCAAAGAACATGTAACATGTAACAAAGACAGCTTAAAAATAAATTGTAGCCCTATTTCAGAGTATATTAAACTGTAAAGATTACATTATTTACTGATGGAAATTCTAGAGTTGTACATCAGTGGAGTGTTACTCATAGTGATTGTCTGCAAACAGCAGGCAAGCTATCTGCCCACATCAATAAAACTCGGATCAGATTATTTTCTGCACGCTTCCCTGCATGCCACATGCATTTCGACCTCAGAGCCTAGAACAGACAGACAGGAAGTACATCGGTTTACCTTCCTCTTTCTTGACGTGAGGAGGCTGTGTGTTTCTGCAAAGACCTGAGGTGGAATAACAGGGGGTTTCCTATAAAACAGGCCACGTGAAATGGGAGATGATCGTGCCACAGCCGTCATTGCCTGAAAAATGAAGCAACTTGGCCGCATTTTCAGTAGAGTTTTTCTAATGATATGACATCACAGTCAAGACACTCTCATCTTCTTTGCCAGACAAACAGATATTTTTTCCCACAGGCCTTCAATAAGCATTTCTCAAATGACTAAAAATTATTTGCAGATCTCTTCTGATGGCTATTGGTGACCAAGAAAAAACAACTAAAAACTTTTAATCATACTTTAGTGGAGCAGAATAAATAGGCTTATAATGTTTCCAAAGGGAAGGAAAGCTCTGTAGTTGATGTCCAGGATAAATCAGATTTGCTTGAACCATGTGGTACTGAATTATTACCTGTTGGGAGCAAGAAATCACTGATTGAGAAGAAACTAAAGTCATTTTTCTATTCAGACTTCACTTATAATTTTGCAACTAATTGGGCTTTAAGTTTTGGGGGGGGGGGTTTGTGTGTTTTTGTAAAAAGAATACAATTCAATTATAATTTTAAGGACGTTTTAGTTTCTTTTGGATGATAGCGATGCCATAGAAGAGGAATCATTTTTGGTTCTACCATCTCCTTCTTACCTTTTTATCATCTGAAGTACCTTTCTTCACCAAAAAGGTTATTCAGATGCTAAAAGTTCTTTATGAAACCATTTAGACAAAAGGATTCTTCTATGGCGTCGTACCACTATCCTGATTTTACCAAGTGCAACACGTCCCTGGGTCAACATCTTTGTTAACCCTTGAACAACACTGTGATTAACCAATCATATTTGAAGAAACGGTTTGCAGAACCTGATTTTGCTGAGTTCTGTGTGTCTCTGGGTCAACATCTTTGTTATCTTTGTTTATATTGTTAACAACATTGTGATTAGTTACCAGTTTATGGTTTTTGTGAAGTTTAGGCTTACAATCAGTGTTTGGTGCTTGTACATCAGTGTCGGTCATCTATCATTTCCTCTGATTTTAGGTAATACTCATGGGTAGGGTTAGGTTTAGGTTTAGAGATATGGTCAAAACTAAAATTTTGGAATAAAATGTTGTTCCAGGGTCAACTAAATATGTTGATCCAGGAACATGCCTAACTCAGCAAAATCAGGACGTGCAAACGGCTTACAGTTTATAAGTTTATAGGCTTACAATCTGTGGTGCACATCAGTGTCAGTCATCTATCATTTCCTTTGATTTTAGGCATTACTCATGGGTAAGGTTAGGTTTATGTGTAGAGATATGGTCAAGACAATATTTTTGCATTAAAATGTTGTTCCAGGGTCATCATCAGGACATGCGGCACCATGAAGCACTTTTAAGGGGTTAAGACATTTTTGAAAATGCAGTCCACTATGGATAGTATATTCCTTGTATATCAGAAGAAAATATTTATTTATTTAGTTATGTATTTAAAAAAAAGGCATTTAATTATTAATTATAATTTTGTGTCTGAAACTCTATACAAGTATAAATGTCACCCATAATTCAGTACTATATCTGTACTTGTAGCTTACCCAACGTCTCTACAAGTTTTCTTGTTAGTGTGTTCTTTATACTGTACATGTTCATTTATTTCTAACAACCCTTTGCAAACAGCTTTTACAGCAAATACAGTGTATTACACAAACTCATATCATAAGGGTAGATTTTGTTTTTAGAAATCAGAATCTGAAAGCGGGATAAATAAGCTTTTCATGTGTGATTTGGTTAAGATAGGAAGATATTTGACTAAGATGCAACTATTTAAATATCTGAGGGTGCAAAACAAATCAAAATATTAAGAAAATCACCTTTAAAGGTGTCCAGATCCTTAGCTATGCATTTTAGCTTCCAATTAAAAATTAGGTTTTGAAATATTTACTCTAAGAAAAATATCTTTATGGAACATGATCTTTTTTTAATAACCTGATGATTAGGCATAAAAGAAAAATCTATCATTTTGACTCATTCAAAGTGTTGACCATGTGTTACTTTTTATGGTCCACAGTTACATGCATCAGTTATGCATATGTTAGTGTATGTATGTGACATACACATTTACCCTTGTCCTTAAGGTGGTGATTTAGGTATTTAACATTTTCTAGAAACCTTATATATATGTGTCCTTAAAATATTAATATAAATGACACATTTTAGTCGCAACTACAGATTATTCTCTCACAGACAGATGACAGATGTTCAACTGCTGGACATTGCACAGTGGCCTTAATGTGGCATCTATGTAATACCTATAGCCTATATTTTGTTAATATAATATTTTAGTTTACTTTTTATAGTATTTTTTTCAGCTGAGACTAACCGCTGTAATTTAAGAGCCTGTAATACGATTATGCCACAAAAATTGTCTGTTTTGATTCAGTCTTTCTCTCTCTCTCTGTCTGTGTGTATGAAGACCTCTAGAGATCTGCTTTGCTTTTGTCATTAAACTTCATTTTTCCTTTTTCATCTTTATTTTATACAATATTTTCGCTCTATTATTAATAAGCTTAATTTTACTAATTTTTTAATGTTTATTTTTTTTTACTAATTTTACTTTAAATGTTACTTTCATTACTGTATGGTATTTCATTGCATTGCACGTGCTATTTTACCCTGGCTGTTTTATTTATTGCCTAATATTTATTACTTGTTTATTTGCTGCAATTTACTTTTTAGACCAAAATCTACTAAATAAAGTGAAAGAGTGGACGTGTAGCTAGTAAATGAGGTGGAGTGTGCATAATACAACACGATATAAGTGTCAATTGGAAGTGCATGAAGTATGTTGCTCCGCGTGTGTCTGTTAACGGTCCGCTGAGCATCCAACTCTTCGAGGAACGTTTTGTGCTGATATTACGTGTTTGAGCGACGTTTGTGTACGCGCGTGCGTTGTGTGTGTGTGCGCGTCTGCAGCAGCAGCACTTCCGCTCTGAGAGACACGCGCGTCCACGGACACACACCGACACAAAGAGAGGTACACAAGCCTTCAAACCTTACAATATACCTCCTATTTATATTATATTTCCCTCAGCGGCGCGTTAGGGTGTCTTTGTTCTTGTCTGTACGCTAAAGCTCCGAAACATTTCTCCGTCGACGGTAAATGAAGACAACAACTGCGAGCCTACAAGAGCTGACGACACATTTACCGTGTTTTTACCACATCCCTTCACCGCGTTTGTGGGATGGAGTGAAGTTTGAGTTTGTTGAAAGCGACATCGAGGCGTGTTTGTGCTCCACTTCCTTCGGTTTAATCTCTTGTCATTGATCGCTTGCGAACGGATTCGGTTCGATCGGGATCAGCGTTACATTTGCGTAACGGGTTAACGTTTAGAGCTGGTTTCACGGTTATTTCAAGCCGAAATGCGTAGCAGTCACAGTTAAAGGTCAAATACGTCGCTTTATACATCGCTTACATTGTTGCACCCTTTGCGTCGTTACAGCTGAACGGTGTTACGTGCGTGAGTCGATATGCTACGTTCACACAGCGTTTCACATCACTGGTGTGTGTTTCTCCCATAGATCGGGATGTCGGATGAGGACTCGCGTGCCAGCTCTAGTTCATCCTCCTCTTCCTCATCTTCCTCCACCCATCAGCAGCAGGAGAAAGACACACCTGGGAAAAAAAGAGACAACAAAGCCAACATGAGCAAAACCTCCAAACTCCTCTCCACCAGCGCCAAGAGGTGAGGAGACACCAATCTGTGCTGCGTTTCCAAAAAGCATCTTAAGCATACAGCGTAGACTCATTGAAACCCTGGGTCATGTCCCAAAGCCAAGGCAGATCCCATTTTTGGTCAGAAGTGGTTTTGTATACTAAGAAACTGGATTAAGACAGAGTTCAATGGCACTGAAGTGCTGTGTTAAATGATTTAGCAAACCTTCAAGATAAACAAGTATTTATTTAGTAGTCTTTGTTTCAAAATTTAACTGAAAGCTGTGATTAAGAAAATTAAGAAATTTTCATCTTTGAAATTTTAGACAAGGGCCAAACTGTTTTTTTTAATGGTGCATTTTAATCACTGGATATTACTGTTGATCATGCACGATTTCCATTGTAATAGTTATATAAATAGTAAACACTCTTTCATGAATAAAATGAAGCGTTAGACTGGAATTCATGCTCTGCTTCTGTAAACGGTAAAGAATTCCTTGATTTTATCAGTCGTCATAGTCATTTTGAAATTAACAAGCAATGTTAGACTGCTAAAGAAGACCAAACGATACAATACAGAGTGGCATATCATTGTTTTTTTAAGTACTGGGAGCAACAATGGGGCTTATTACTAGTGGTTACTGGCCTGCCAGCAGATGGCATTTAACCTTTCATCAACCATAGAACTGCACACACAGGATTGTGGGATATCCTGCATTAGAAAAAAGACCAAATGATGGCATATTAATAGACAGGATGTCACATGTGTACATAGAAATGCTGTTTAGGTAAGAGATGCCAGATTGAGATGACTGTTATTTGATTCCACAGTACTTTATCTAAATGTATTTGGATGTCAGCGTTTAGAGATGTTCATCGGAATCATGTGTCTTCTTTCAGGATTCAGAAAGAGCTGGCTGACATCATGTTGGACCCGCCACCAAACTGCAGGTAAGGAAATGCGTTGGAGCTCGTTTATATTCTCTGGTTGCATTAGTTGGTCTGGCTGTTTGGATGTTGACAAATCATAAAGAAATGAACTGCATGTGGGATCTGCTGCCTTCAGCAAAAAAAGTCCTGCTACCTTAGCAAAATTTTGCAGTCAAGTAGTGCAGCTAAGAATGAAGCACATCTCATATAGAAGTGACTTTCAATACAAGCATCTTTTTGTTGGTGAAGGAGCTGAGTTTGTGTAACCAACACCAGCTACATCTGTGTAAGGAACCTTTTCACCTTCACTAGAAGAGATTACATGGAATCCTACTGAAATGACTTAATTTCTCCCATGAAATATCACCGAGCACAGAACAGACTTTCAGTTGCGTGTTTAAGTGACATTACTTGCATATCAAACCTGTCAGATTCCTATATAGACAAAAAACCTTAAAAATCTTGGACAAGAAATCAGTTTGATGGCATCACTATAACATTTTAGAAAAAAACACATTTGCTTAGTTTTGAAATTTTGAATGTGTCTCTTATTAAAACAGTTTTTAAATATATGACAATTAATAGCAAAACAGTGGGATCACTACAAGAGGTGCATATACACAGAACTGTATGGTGCCTGAGTGAAAAGCTAAATTAGCTCAATCCACATTTTCAATTAAAGGGACAGTTTGAAACTGTTTGCTAGTTGAACTGAATATGCAAACAGAGTTGATCATCTTTCTGAAAAATATCTCAAAATGATTAAAACAAAAATAGGTTTGTAAACATTGATAGTTATGATGTTTGCTGTACGTTACTTATATGTGTACTATATGTACAGCTCCTGACCAACTCCAGAACATCAAGATTTAATATGTTTGTGTGTCTTTATTGAGTTCTGATTTTTCAGAGCTTTATAAATGCTTGATTTTGGCTGCAGCTGTTATATTAACACTTTTGTGCATAATTGTAAATCCCGGTTGTGTGGTGATATCCCGGTTGTTGACACTATTGTAAATGCAGGTGCTGTTGTAACGCTGATGGTTTGGGTAGTGCAGGGGAATTTGTAGATTTCGAGATAAATCATCATGAACTGCAGCACGCACAAGAACTGCTTCATTTTGGTAAAAAAATGAAAGACATTTGCTTTGTTTGTTTTCTACAGTGAACGATCTGTAGGTAAATACCCCAAAATTTATTTCTTCAAGAATCTTAAAAAAAAAAAAATTTGCTTATTCGGAATGAATTAAGTCTCATTGTAAGCTGGAAAATTATTGACTTTCACTGCCACTTAAACTAATGTGATTTCAGTTATATGTCAGGTTATAATATATATATGTCATGCTATAATATACATATTGTTTGTATTTTGCTAAAAAGCTGCTCCCATTCTAGGTCCCAATGAGACTTCATTATAAATTATTCTATAGCCTGATGAGGAAAAAACTGTGAGTCTGGCTTATTTGGTAAACTTGTTTTATGAAACAGGCTCCAGCTTCCAATCTTAAAATAAGTTAATAAATAAAAAAGTCTGCCTAAATAAACATTCTCCTAATTGTTTCCTTACCATCAGACATTTCTGTTGTTTTCTGTTCTTTTTCATCTGCAGAAGTTTCTAAGAAAGTCAGTTAACAACTGCATTTAATTATTTCCGTGGTTGGAAAGATGCCTTATATGACTTTGAGTCATAGATGAAATCTGATCACTTTTGATGATTGTTTTGTGTGTTATTTGAAAAGTTTTCTTTAGTGGTTGTAAGATTTTTTTTTATGAATTTGATCAAATTGATTAATTTGAAGATTAAACCATCCTGATGTTACGCATGGTTATTGATGGGAGTCATTGTGAGGAAGACTCTTATTTTCTCACTTAGTGTAATTGTCAGTTTAGCTTGGACCTCACTGATCTCATAAACTCAAACGAGCGATGGCAGATGCGAGGCTTTATCAGCCGTATGCCTGTACACTGTCTCGTATGAATAGTGTAGTGTGTTTTTTGTGGCTGTATCTGAAGGTAATTACACCTGACTCAGAATTGCGCAGCTGACAGACTTCGTCTTTAAAACCGCTCGTCATCTTAAGCATGTGTTTTATACACTTCAACTCTTTCTTTCTCTCGTGTGTCTGCAGTTATTAGCTGTGTTCTCTGACTCGCTCTTTTATCTTGAGGCATAAAAGTTGCGTCTCTTCTCTTGCCATTTCGCTCCCCACTCCATGTGGCTTTCTTGTCCCTTATCTTGATGTATTAGTAGTGTTTGCTAAAACCAAACTCATGCTACATCACTAAGGCTTGTTGACTTTTGTGTTTGTGGTCTTGAGCAAAGCGGTCATGGGTTATAGTAAACTCGCAACTTCAATAAAGCTTGTCTAGTGCACACAGTTGTAAAACGCAGCAACACATTTTGAATTAATTAGAACATGCTGTTTGTCTGAAGCAGGTCTGTGGTGGTTTGGCTCTTGCTAGATATTTGTTAGGATGTTCTGGGTTGTCAAGTAAAGACCTGCTGACCCCATCACGAATGCATTCAAATGTGGCCTGATATTGGGCTAAAAATGTATCTCAGTAATTCAGTGGTTGTTCCCAGGACACAGTATTTACATACTTTCAATCAGCCATGTAGATTTCTATTTTATGCAACAGTAGTGACTGTGGGCTTGTGAATCTTATTGGCTGGCCAACTTTATTTGCAATGAGATAGAAAAGAGATTAACAATTAGAAATTGTTCATTTCAATTCTATATTGCACTGAATCTTGTCTTCTTACCATGTCAGCCTCAGATGTTTTAATTAGAAGTCACACTTCACTTAGATATTCCTGTTTATTCTTTCAAATATCTGCTGATGAGACATTTATGTTTTTTGACTTGTTTTATTGTCTGCTGAGAGACAACCAAAAATCCAATGGTGTAGAAAAGCAATAGCACACCTCCTCTAAGTGACATCAGACTGCTGGTCTTCTCACAGGAATGTGTTTGTTGTGTATCGCAAGGTGACAAGAAATATTGTAAACACTTCAGAGGTTCCTGTGACTTCAGGTGCTGTCACACAAGTATTATCGGTGTGTGTGTTTATAGATGTCAGAGATTGGAGATTGTTGCAGGACAAACAAAACCTGTTGCTTTCATACTCAAGTTTTTGCTTTTAAACTTCATTAAAGAAAGCAGTCGCGTTACATCTGAAGACACTGAGGAATGTTAATAACTCGCTGTAACTTGTGAACCAAATTTAGGCCCTGGAGTTGTTTTCTGATCTCACTATTGGAGTATCTGACAGGTTTGTAAAGTGATTCTCTCTAACACACAATACTAACACTCTAATATTAAGCTGAGCTTTTCTTTGTGTGATTGTCATGTAGTTGGATGTTTGGTGATGTGAACACTTTGCAGTTCTCATTTCACGGTCAATAATTAGCAATAAAACACAATCTTACTAGAACTGCTTCTGTGTTTGGTGTTAGGCTGTCACTAACTATTATTTTAGTAATCAGGTAATCTGACGATTATTTTAATGATCTATTGTGTGATCAGATAATTATAATTGATTGACTACAATGAACAGTTAGCATATTACAAATTACAATAACAGTTAGCACACTGATGATTGAGATTTACCGCTAATCAAACAACCAGCTTTACTGACGAAATGCGCATGTATAAATCCACAATTTAATAGTCCAGCCCTAGTGCATGTTGCATTTCCAAATGAATGCTGTAGTAAACCCACACTCACAACAATGCACGTAACCTATACACATGCAAAAATGACCTCAATAGCAGGGCTCGTAAAATCGCTAGCCCGACGTCCCTGGACTATTGTATCTTCCAGTCGGGCTACCAAATCCATCTCAGCCCTGACCGTCGGCTATCATATTGGGAAGACATGCTTTTGCATTGTTTCACAAACGTGTTTTAATAAATATGTAATTTTCGGGCATCGGGGAGCCACTGTCAATTAGGTTAAGTATTGAAATCACGTTGGAATTCACGCTTGTTTTTTTTTATTTTTTTTTATAAACTTTCACTTTGTGATCGCGCGAACTGTGTATGGACGGTTTCAACAGGCGCACGCGCCTGGACGAAATTTATTAGTCTGTTGTGTTTGTTTATCGGTCTGGTTACAAACCAGCTACAAACGCTGCTAATGAAGAATAATCAAGGTGGACTCTCAGGTTATTGTGGGATCTGTTTCCCATAAATTTATTTATTAGTAGCGACCTGCCACCCCATCAAAACCCAATCAAAATTTTCCGAAAGGCTTCATCGAATAAACATAAGCACGTAATTCCCGTATAAAAATAAAGAAAATATATATAGCACTGTATTTTCTGAAGAAAGACTGTCTTTAGCCTAGTAGACTGTCTTCATTTAATTAAAAAAAACTTTCGTTCTATATTACTAAAATGTATACATAAACAGAAAAATCTAAACATGAACACGCATATTATATATATATATATATATAGTCTAATTCTATATTAAAAAAAAAAGATGAACACAGTGCAGTGTAAGCACACGTGACATGCGTTCCCGCATCTGCGCCGGCGTGCGCGCTCCCTCTCACCTATGTTTGCGCTTCAATTCAAATAGTCATAATTGATGGGCAACTAGGCTATGTAAGGGAAAAGGTAATTTCAGGTATACGTTTATAATCCTGTGAAACATTTTTTGACTGATGTTAGTAGACTAATGTGTTTTATTGTCGGTGATTTCACCACCAACAACAATGCATTTGACTTAACATTGCAGTTTCCATGACG
>JAUCNO010000353.1:323394-367015 GCA_032353835.1 Enteromius viviparus
GAATCTACACATACAGTCTGCTAAACTGGAACAATTTAGCTTTTAATGCACTTCATGCAGTAGTAGTGCTGAAGTCTAAAATCTAAATCTAAAGACACTGTATATTGAAGTATATTTGATTGTGCTAAAATGGAACTATTGCAAGTATACTTTAGATAGATACACTGTACATATCTTCCATTTAAAGACATCAATGGTGATATTAAAACCCATTTTATGCTTAATATAAAAAAATCCAATTAAAGTTTAATTATAACTTCTATATATTTCAGTGCATGAAATTCGACCGTTTTTTAAAATAAATGTCTGTTTAGGAGTTTAGTAAATGCCCAAAAGTGCCAGCGTTCTGTACAGTCTCTACATAATTATGGCCATATGGTGTATGATATATTAGACATTCAGACAGATATACAGGATAATGTTTCAACGACTCTCATAATGAGCATCAAGGTAGGCGCGAGAACTCCCAATCTACCATTTTCCAACACATGTCAATGAGGAACATGCTTTCCAAGACCATAATAATAGCCATCACCCATGGTGGGCTAAACTATATATTTGACCACTTTTTGTCTCAAAGCACTAAATATGTGCTTCTGAAACAATCCTTGGAATTCTTATTATTTGTTAAACATCTCTGCATTATAAATGAGACACTTCTGGTGTGTGTACAGGCTGAACTAGATGCGGTTCAGGCCTGGAGAGCCACACACTACAGCTTGACACTGGCCTACAGCCTGCCTGAGGCTGCCACGCATAATCTTCAACTGCATTCTCACTTTCATTATTTATCCATTTAGGTCTTCCGGCTAGACACTGATCCGGGACATAGCCCTTTTACCCTGAATCTAATCATGATGGAAATGACAGGACAGGTCTGGGATCAGAATTAAGGGCACCTTCATATCCTAAAATTCTTGGCTGGGCTGTATTCCAAAAGTTCAATAACAAAACAGCCATATACATTAAAATTCAAAAACACAAAGAGAGAGAGAGAAGCTTTGCGCTTGACTTGGCATCAAAAGCGGTACTCTTGTTTCTTTTTTGGCAACTTATCTTGCCCTCTTTTGTCTGGCGAGTAAACATCTTTATTTATCCCTCTTTCTCTTTGCATCATGTTTTGTCAGACTAAAAGGGTGGATGTTTGTTGATTTTCCCTTCTCATATTTTCCTTTGACTAAATCTAGTGACTATATAAGCGATCCAAACTACTCTGAAAACTGCGGGATGGAACAAAGAGCAGAAGATCAGAAACTTGAGGGGTTAAAGTGCTCCTGATCCTAATTTTGCCTTTGGAATCAAAGAAGAAGAAGGAGAAAGGCAAGTGTTTCCTCGAACAGAGAAACTTTTGGCAACTCTTTCCAGAAATCCCACTTTATTAGTATATAAATAAATAAATATATATATATATATATATATATATATATATATAAATAGTCTGTATGTGTATTTATCGGTTTTGTTTTTATTACTAATTAGTAATAAACTAATAATTCTCTGTATTTATACTGTACTTGAGCACATGATGTGATGTTTATTTAGAAATGTTGTTCTGAAGTAAAATCTGAATAAAAAAAAAAATTGGTGGGATATAGGCTAAAATCAGAAACATCAGTGTGATACAACTCCTGATATAATAAAGAGAAAAGACTGAAATAAAATTCTTGAAAAGGAAACAGGAAAGGGCCAGATTGACTAACAGCTTGTGGCAATGCAAACCATCTTTCGGGATTACTAAAAAAACAGGTGTGGACACTATGAACATGCATTATAAAGGTTTTCCATCAGACGCTAAATTTTAAATGAATGACGCATTTATATAGCACTTTACTGTGTTATTGCCATACACCCAAAGTGCTTTACAATCGTGTGTGTGTGTGTGCGGGGATCTCTCCTCAACCACCACCAAAAAACTACTAACATTCACGTTACTCAAAATACTGGCATTTTCACCATTATTTAACACCTAAAAAAGTATTTTCAACTATTTTGAGCTTGAAAGGGCTGCATTTTTTTAATAGGAGGAGGAACCACAGAGAAATAAGTGCACGTGGTAGAACCAAGAGCATTGTTTTTTTTTTACATGTATTAATTTATCTGGAATGGCAATAGAATACATTATCTTAATCCGAACATATTCTTACATTAATGTGTGCTGTGCTTGGTAGATTGCATTGGTCATTATGGAAATAAGATTATTTTTTAAATTGTCAGTAAATTTCCACAACCGTCAGCACTGTTTTGGAATTGTGCTCGCACGCTTATTTGCTCTGTTTAGTAAATCTGGTCTTTAGTGTTTTAGAAACGAAAATGAAGAAAACAACAACAAAATATGAAATTATAGGGCCAAGGAAATGTCCCTGAAAAGGACCCTGTCAATGTCAGAAAATCTTAATATATCGGATCATTTGACTGTCCTATGAAAAAGCATGATTTGTTAGGTTGCAAAATATTACATTTTAAAAAAATAACAAATAATAAAATATATAGAAAACTTAAAAAAAGGTGTGCGCTCACATACAGTTCACACCATATTTATTATTATTAATATTATTTTTTAAATCAAACATACATTTCTGATAATGTAAGTATCTAATAATTTGACTTTCTTATTATTTGTCTTTTTCTTTTGTTTTGTCTTTTAGGCACAAAAGTATATTAGAGTGTATTAGTACATTAGTACTGTACAGCATGCAGTATTTAATTTATTCATTTAAACCCAAATTTTATATAGTATTAATTATTTTATATATTTTATAAAAAAAAAAAAAAACGAAACCACTAAAGTGCAAAAATGACCAACTTAGCACATTTATTCTAAATTATATTTGAAATGCAAATTTTCTTGGACCCTTTTATATGTCATTGACCTCACCTCCTCTAGTATTCAGAATATGTCAGAGCAGCATCCAGAGAGCAAAGAATTGGCTTCTGACTGCACGTGTCTGGTCAGCAAGAGGAAGTTCTATTACCCCCTTTTCAGCTATCCCTTATCTATCAATGCCTTTTTTCTTGGAGCTCAACATCTCAGCATGTCCAAGATCAGTGCGATTGCATTGTTGCAGGGCTCTATCTTATCTGTATCTCTCGCATGCTGCTGTGCATGACAACCAGAGCTGAGAAGAGAGAGGAATATCTAACCGGAGACATTCAGAAGCTCTGCTTTTAAAACACAGGCCTTTATTCCAGCAAGAGGGTAAAGACCGACTGACATATTTATATAAGTGTGCATCAGTTACAGAAAATGCACTTGTTGACTTCAACGGAACAGGATTTAGCACACTGACAACCATCAGAAACGAGTAAAACAACGTGTACACTAAGCTGGGTGCACATTCATTAGTCTGAACATGCAAACTGTTCCTGAGTTCATACTGGAATCTAATCACATACTTTCCAAAAGGGCGCCGTAGAAGCACTAGGATGCAATTACTCTCCCGTTGACAAGCTCATCCTCTATAGCTCGAACTAACGACATTAAAATTGACCGAATGTGGTTCACTTGCAAGCGGTATTACTGTAAGATTAGCACCGGCCAAGCTGATACAGTGTCATCTCCTCGATCTCCCTCCAATGCAAATAAGAGATTAGAGAAAATGAGAGAAATACACTCGCTCTCCCTCTCTCTCTAACACAGCATCTGTTTTTCCAGCTGGGCGAGCGGGAATGTATTCATGAAGTGCCATCAAACCGCCTGCAATTATTTTGCTCATTTAAAGGTCACATTATTAGATTACAAATCTGCGCTGAACCTCCCACACTCTCTTTAAGGCTGCTTTCACATTCGTTCGATTGCTCGGTTCGGACCCGGATTCAATGCCACCCCCCAGCCCCCGCAGGTCTATTTTCACATTGTACTGTTGGGAACGAACAGTGGTACAAGTACTAGTGACAGCTGCTGACACACTTATTTTTGATTAAAGTCGTGTTCATGTTTTTTGGGAAAGAAGTAGATCATTTTTCACAGTGAATATCAATCAGTTGAAATAACTTTTATATACAATTATTATTCCTTTTTTTTTCTATTGTACATTTGTCATACATTTGCACACTTAATTCTAACTGTTCTGAAGGTACTTGCACATTGAGATATTTTCAAATGTTTTTTTCTTCTTTTTTTAACTCCTTTTCTTTAATAATGCTTGCTACAGACGTGGAAACAGAAAATCGAACCTGGTCCCATTTTTTTTTTTTTTTATGACAGACGAAAGTTTCGGAAGCAGTGTCTACACATGATTGACATAATGTGAGGTTGTATTTTACTTTTTAAAGTAGAATAATTTTGGACTCACTGTGCAAAGACCTTTAGACTTTAAAAAACGTTTCTATTTTTATGCTTTTTTAAAAATAAATACAAAATAAACTTTTGTAAAATATATACACAAAAAGCTCTTAAATGGCAATACTTTTTTGTGAGTCACATAGTCACAATTCAAGGTACAACGATCTGTATATATAGATTTATACAGTGCGGTTTTTCCGTATTAAAAAGAACAATAATTTTAAAATTATAATTATAATAAAATATAAAAACAAAAATAAAAATAGAAATAAATAAAATAACACTACAGCAATACACTTTATATAGTTTGACACATCTCACGTTTCATTGATATTAATAAATTCCACTTATTTTTATAAAAAATAAATAAATAAAATAAAAGAAGGATCTGGATCAATGTGGCTTTGGATAAATGCATCCACTGAACGCATAAACGTAAATAAAATTACACATTAATTTTTAATTTCACATTAATGAGTTTAACTGATAGTATGCATGTTACAGTATGTGTTATCTATAGCAATTCACCTTTATTAGTTTAAAACAGCTTGAGCATACATATGTATGAGCATTTCTACAGATGGCCAGTAAGCCATTAACACATCTTATGAGCCCATGGTGAACTGTACTCATATATAAGTTTTATATACAGTACGAGTCCACTGGGCAATATTCCACGTTATATGAGTTTTCATTTTGAATCGTGATATCTGGATGATACTTGAGTAAATTAGACGTACGCCACAGTTTGAGTAAGGTTAAGCTCTCCATCTTTTTCTCAGGGTCTGTCTCAGTAACTGTGGAAAGCCGTTGTCACCAAGTATAGAGTATGAGGAAGTGTTGGTGCTAAATACTCAGACAGTTCCACACGTGTGCGCAAAGCTGTATAGGAGTTGTGACTAGAGCGTGTGAGCACGTGCAAACTAAGTGTTCAGACCTTTAGACAGTTTGTCAGCTCGTAGCTGTTCCACAGAGAGAAAAAAAATGTGTGTTAGAAGTTTGCCAAAGACGCACTTTTGCATTAATCCCAGTAACTTCATCCAGCACAACATTTAATGTGACGCTTATCCACATGGGTGGCTTAATTATTTGGGCTTCAGTGAATCACAGCCCAGATAATGGAAACCGAAATACTGGTGGCTTGCAAACGCAATAGGCGGTGTAATTCCTCTCTAATGTTACGGAGATATGTTTAAAAGAAATACAATTTCACAGTTTAGTGACATGTAAATAATGCATTGGAGAGCTTCTGTAGAGTTTTGTTGTTTGGTTTTTGCTCTTTCTATAGTCCTGTTTCCCATTGCTAGTAAAACACTTCTGCACTGAATGAATGAAGCATCAGGTGGGAGGGGTCTCTCCTCAACCACCACCAAGGCGCAGCATCTACTCAGATGACAGACAAGTTTGGCCAGGACACCGGGGTTACACCCCTACTCTTTGCAACAAGTGTCATGGGATTTTTAATGACCATAGAGAGTCAGGACCTCGGTTTAAAGTCTCATCTGGAAGATGGTGCTCTTTTGAAATTGTAGTGTCCCTGTCACCATACTGGGGTGTTAGCACCCACTCAGGATGAGCACCCCCTGCTGGCCTTACTAAGACCTCTACAGACACCAACCTAGCTTTTCCAGGAGGTCTCTCATCCAGGTCCTGACCAGGCTCAGCCCTGCTTAGCTTTAGTGGGCAACCAGTCTTGGGTTGCAGGGTGATATGGCTGTAGCATTGCAAAAGTTGTTTTCTTAATTTTACTAAAAATACCCAACAAAATGTGGATTATAAACACATTCTTAAAACAAAAAAATTACTTTTCTAAGAATATGGCTCTATTTTGTTAAGCCACTCGGTTTACATTTAATATAAAAGGTATTACAACATAATAATGGAAAATATTTATTATATTTATATGGTTTTATATGTGTAAAAAAATTATATTATTATTTATGTTTTTTTTTATTTGTTGTTCATTTTAAAGATGCTTAAATCGAATGTTTTTACTGGCAAAGGAAAAACAATAGAAAATGGTCAATCAGAACACACAAAACAAAACAAAGCCAAGTGAAGCAAAACACACACACAAACATAATACAAAACACAAAACAAAACAGAACAACAAAAATAAAGAAAAAAAAATGAATTGATGAATGTATTATGAAAGTGCATTTAATAAAGTGTGATGTTTACTGCCAACCTGTCAATCAAACACACTGTAGGCCAGTGCTTTTTAATTCAAGAGTACTTAAGCAATAGATTGAGACAGAGAGATCAAATATACGTGTTTGACTTTGATGGATGGTCTGCACATCTAAATTAGTCATTCCGGTTACATGCTTTTAGCTTCAGGTTTCAGTGTGGAGAGCTCTGTGCGGAGGCTTCAAGGTCTCAAAGCAGATGAATATGAAGGTGATGCATAAAAACCCACATCTCAGTGTCTGAGCCATTATAACACATCTGTATGAACACTGTATGGCTTGTGGGTAATGCTGATGTTATGTTTTACAGTACTTCATTTATTCAGAAGTCAATACCTATCCCCCCCAATTGATTATAACATTTTCTAAAAACAGGTTGTCACATCAAATATACAGTTAAATCATAAAACACATAAAGATAACAAAAAATGTTGCAACTTTTAGGGTCAACCGATAATCATTCACCTTCTGTAAAACACACAGAGGCTTCTAAAATAAGTACATACCCTGTTTGTGAAAAGTAACTGCCGTCTTTATTCACAGCAGCTGTCTTCCGTGTCATCTAATGTGATTTGTGCACCAATTGTTTTTAATTTCTCTGTATGTGTCTTATAGAGTCCATGAATCCAAATGTCAACACAAACATGCTTATTGAGTGAGTGAACCACCGAGTATGACAGCACACTAATGCGCTGACAGAGCCGGGACTTTGACATGTTTCTGACACTTCTATAAATATTCTTGATATTGTGCTTGACAAGCCACAAACAAGAAGATGTGCTCACAAATACCTTTCTGACAGATATGTAAACATATTTGTAAACTATAGAATGCATACTATTTTAACAAGTAAACAACTGCACATAAGTACAGTATCAAATTAATTTATTGTATAGATTCTAAAACCATCAACAAGACACTATATCATGTATTTATTAGGCACCGGGGCACAAAACAGCCTTCATTTCTGTGCTATTGCTTTGTAAACAAAACTTCTAAACTTAACCTCCTGAGATATGCGTCACATGGTATTTTTATACACTTATTGGCCGCTTAAGAAATGTTTCTTCAATATTGAAAAAAGTTGCTAAATTATTTTAGGTTCCATGATGAATAGAAAGCATCTTTAAAAATTTAAACCACTTTTGATCAATTTAATTGACTTTGATACATTTCATAAATAAACGTATAAACTTCTTTTAAAAAATAAATAAATAAATAAATTATATATATTTTTTTTATTTATTTATTTATATATATATATATATATATATTTTTTTTTTTTATTTATTTATTTTTTATTTTAGGATGCATAAAATAAAATAAAACCCTTAAACTTTTGTACAGTGTACATGACTTATTATAACCTATTATAAAAGCATACATTTTATTTGCTAAGGCAGATAAATCAAGCGTACTACTTTTATACAACCCTGTTAACACCAACCATCTGAATCCCATCCACCAACTCTTAACGCGCCAGAGGACAGCAACTTTTACCACAGAGACAGAAGCGAAGGGAATTATGGGTAAAAGACAAGAAGCTGACAGGACAGGGTCACTGAGCAAGGTAAGAGGTTTCAGTGCTCTTGTGTGGCCCAAAACTGACAGTAATGAGAAGTGTGAGGCAGCGTGCGATTCCATCTTTGGTAATCCATGCTGCATATTCTGCCTTAGAGGATTATGGTTTCTTGTGTCATTTTGACATTTTTGTCCCAAACAGATACTTGGACAGCAGATATTATCTTGCACTGCGCAGAAAAATCTCCCTTTTTCAGTCTTCAGAGGTCTACAAAAAGGAAATATTCTATCTTGACTTTGTAAGTAACAGCTAATGTGCATTATTTAGAGCGTGCGTCCATTTCTTAAACACAATGCATGACTCATTCCACTACCGTTATTTCTTTTTTTTACATTTACTTCACTATTACAAAGACAGACCACCGAAAGCAACTGCATTTCTAGAGTGACGTGAAACAGCTATTGATTTACCTCCTAGAGATCTTGTTTATCCTCTCTTTACTTCTCTGTAAGTTAAAGGACCCCTGACAGGCTACTAACGGCCACCTGGCAGAGCGGGAACAACACACATGCTCTTAATAAATGACAACATGGGGGGACATCTATTAAAAGCTTACAGCTCAGTGCAGATGGCTGAAGGAAACACATTCACAAAGAAAGATGCAAGAAAGAGAAAGAGAGAGAAAGGGCACATGCAGGGAGGAGCCATACGACCGGGGCTAGTCGTCACAAATGTTTCAAAGTCCAATTATTTTATCTGTACAACTTAATAATAAGTCATAAACCCTTATACTAAACCTTACTGTTTAGTAAGTACATGTACATGTAGTTAATTCATATTACTAATTACATAAATGTATAATTATACTGTAACTGTGTAAATGTGAATTACATAAATTTATATAATTTATTAATCAACTTATTTAAAAGAAACAAATTAGTATCTTATATAAATATAAATATGTCAATATGACTCAATATGGATTTTTTAGGGTCTTAACGTTTACATTTACATTACATTTAGCTGTAATGAATAAACATTAACGTGGACATTAATAAACACATTTAAATAAATAATTTAAATAAAAAAGTAATCTGTAAATATTAGCCACACACACACACAGTCAACACATAGCAGATATTTTAATTTTAAATAAAATGTGTTAAATAAAATATGTAAATAAATGAATGAATAAATAAATAAGTAAAATTTGGCTGAAATAAAACGCTACAATGCGTACAAACATATTTTTCATATTTTATATCAAATGTGTTAAACGGAGTAAAAATATATTAAAATAAACAAATATTTTTTGAAGAAGTAATAAATAAATTGGTTGTCGTTGCACCTTTATGATAATGCCAGGTTCCGTTATGACAACTCACCCCATTAAAACAGACAAATAATGGAAAATAATGGTGTAAATATTCGAAAACTATTTGCGGTCAAGCCTTTAATGCGGATGTCTGTACACAGATTGATTTTCCAAACTGAACGTCGGTAAGTCTCGGATGTTTGTGTCCTTGTGTATCACGTAGAACTGACTCAATAGGAAACATCCGCACATAATTCAAGCCACGGATCTCCCAGTGTCTTGGGTTTTGAATGTTGACGGCAGGCTCTTTACTTCTTTATCTCAGAAATAATTTACGTTTTCACTTTCATTCTGCCTTTTAGCGAGGCGTCCATTAGAGGCAGGGGATGAGGCTCTTCTAAAAGGAAGCGCTCAATAATTTAGAAGCCATTGTTTCCTGTGATGCGCTTTGCACATTCATTGACCTTTGATCTACGTTGTTTATCCATCTGCGCTTGATGGATCTGTCCAGGGCAAATGTGCCGTTCGCTGCAGAGGAATAAATCACAACTCGGTCGGTTTATAAGAGAAAGGTGAAGATGTGACACGCCGCCTTAGCTGTCACTCGGATAACACATTCATTAGCAGAGCCATCACAACTTCATCTCCCAGGAAGCACTTGTTTTTTTTTTTCTAAGCCCGTCTTTGGGACATTTGCTTGAGACGGGCGTCTCTGCAGAGAGACACTTTTTCTTGTTTAAACCTGCACAAAGGTCTGATCTTATCGAAACACCATCTACTAATCAACTGACTTTGTCCGACAGTAAGAGGCTTATTAGACTTGCAGTGAAATCCACTGTCCGCAGGCTTAGAGACAACAAAAAGTCACCGAGAGGGACAGTGAAGGAGAACGAGCTGAGTTTTAATATGCACAGCGTTGAGACACACACCAGGGATGGTATTAGCGGCTATTACTGGCTGTGCTGATGTGTCTGCTTCTGCAATAACGTACACCTTTAACTTCATTATCTGTTGCCACAACACTGCAAACGGCTTTACGCGCATATGCACACACGCACTTAGACCCAATTATGAAGGCTGGAGACATGATCCAGAACTAATTAATAGAGCCCGATTATCACTCATTAACCTTTGTGTTGCTCAGCTCATCCATTGAAACTGGGCAATGCGTGAGTGTGTGCGTGGTGCTAATGTGTTGTGTGTAGTGTTTTGAGACTTCCAACACTTTGGCACTGAACCAGCTTATCTTAAAATCTAACTCTTTATAGCTGCTTGTTTAAAAGCACTAGAGTTTTCAAAACAGAACCTGAGTTTGGACAAATCAAGGGCATCTGGGAGCAAAATGTGAATTTCTTTGCACTAAGGTCAGAAGGATGAACATCCACATACTCTGTATTTCCAACAATCTCTCTGGAACTTTAAAAGTCCCATGAACTTAGTGTTAAGAAAAGCTGTTTACTATGTACACTGACATTTAAAAGTTTATTCGGGTAAAAAATTGGTTTTTGTTTTTTAAAAGGATATGTTAAACCGAATTAAACTGATCAAATAAATTAAATCACCTTTATTTATACAACACTTTTAACAATACAGATTGTGTCAAAGCACTAGACAGTATCAAACTGGAGAACAAAGTGTCAGTAATAAATGAAAGATTAAACACTCAGGGGCAGTTTCCTGAACAGGGTTGAAGACTAGTCCTAGAGCTGTCTAAACTGGAAAAGGCTTACACTGAGATATCTTAAAATACATCATTGGCGTTGTTTGGTCTTAAAATGCTCACAGATAATGCATTTTTTATAAGACATGTTTCTAAAAATTCTTAAAAGTCCTAAATTAGCAAAGGTCTAGTCCTGGCTTATTCTAATCCCTATCCGGGAAACTGGTCCAAAATGTTTAGCCAAAGGCATTTCATTATTGAAAGGAATTAATTTTCTAGATCAGCTTATTTTAAATGTGATAATAAATATTTCAGGTTATTAACTAACAATGCGCACTTTAAGGAATACAGATGCAGCTGCATCATTTCTGTAATGACCAGCTAAAATTTTTGCCTGTATTTTTTTTTTGCGTTAAATTATGGTGCAAATACCAGTATTTGTTCAATTCTTCACTCCACATCTTTAGTAAATCCTGACAGTGGTATTTCTACCTCAAAAGACCATTTGGGCTGACACAAGATGTAAGTAAATCTGGCACTATATTTCATAAAAATGCTGATGTTTTAAACTTTGTTTTGAAAAATCCGGGGGGGAAAAATCCCAAAAAATATTAAGTACTGTTTTGACACGGATAATAAAAATGTTTCAAATCAGCATATCAGAATGATTTTTGTAGGATCATGTGACACTGAGGACTATAAAATAAAAACCAAAATAATAATAATGATACAATTAGAATAGAAAATTACCCAAAATTTTATTACAGTATTACCGTTTTATGGATTTTTCATTAAAAATGCAGCCTCTGTAAGCATCACACTTTTTTGGTTGTTTTTTTTTGTTCGAAAACGAGACACTACAGGTGAATAGGGTCAAATTTTAACTTACAAATAGGACCATGAAACTTTACCAGTTGATTACTCACATGAATAGGAGAAAAAAAATGTATTGCAAGTTTTTTTTTTAAATTTAATGTTTAAATATGCAAAAAAAGGCAATAGCTCATTAAATATGTGAAAATTTGCATATATTTCCGGTACATATATCTGAATATAGGATAAAGCCAGGTGCAAAATTATTCTTTCATTTTGTTTATACACAAAATGAAAAAAAAAAAAAAACCATTACAGAGGGATTTTAGGATATCTGCTTTCATTACCTAAGAAATCAAAATATACCATCCATAGCCTTAAACATTTTTGCCATATCTTTTCTTTTAAATGTCACATAAATCAGACCAGGAATGATTTATTAACAAACCCCTCTGTAAATATCTTTAGAATACTAGTGAGAGTATAACTCTAGTATTGGTGTACATAGGTGCAAAATTGGCTGAGATATTGGTTCCCGGAAAATAACAAAAAGCTCATTTTAAGAAAATGGCATTTGAAGATTTAAATACGGGAAGAAAGTTATGGTCACAAGTAAACAAAATGTTATAAAATAATCATTTTAATGTATTTTTTTTTTAAACTTTTTAATAGTATTTCGAACACATTTTGAGGGACTAAACTAGCACAAAATCTCAAAATTGACCACTGCATAAAAAAACCCGATGTTTTGCCTGTAGTGTCTCACCTTAAACATTGCACAGACCCTAACATTTAAAAAAGTAGCATATTTCTCCTCTTCAACGCTGATATACTTTTTCTATATGACATACAGTATCTAACATTTAAATCTGGTTGACAATGTTAAAGAGTTAGCCACTGTAGTAAAATATTAGGAGAATTTTAACCAGGCAGACATTACACCATGAGATGAAAGTGCTTCTGTGATTCCACAAACATTCCTACACATCCCAGAAAAGCAGTCCGAGTCTGATCTCTCGTCTTCAGCTTCCCGTCAATCAGCTCTTCACGTATTTGGTCTGCTGCACACGTATCAATAACCAACAGAGCAGCCCCTCCATGTCCCACAGGGATGTGTTCGTCAGGCATACTAGAAAACATACCAAGCAACATACCTGCAACTAAAGCACAACTAAGACATAAACTATGAACTAGGGGTGTGCAATTAATCGCAATCGCAAAAAAAAAAAAATCGCAATTTAAGCACATGCAATTTCTAAATCGCATAAGGCTGCAATTTTTTTCTATTCATTTATTTAGATTTTTATTCAGAATTTTTTATTTAGAAATGGCACAAAAAAAATTACTGACGCAATTACCTATCATATGTGCACAGATATGATGCATGCGCACTTTGTCAGTAAATGTTATTTCATTCATTGTGAAATGTTTTGTTATGCACTTCTTATGCACTGAATACATGAAGCTTGTTTGAAAAAGCAAAAACAGTTGCCAAAATCGCTAATAAAATCGCAATTGCAATATTAGTTAAAAAAATCGCAATATAATTATTTCGTCCATATTGCACAGCCCTAGAGTATAGTAGACTGTCTGCGTAATATCTCCTGACACTTTGTTTTGATGGGTATGTCAACTTATTCTACTAACCCTAAACCTACCCTACCAGTCTAATCTGAGAGTTAGTAGACATGTAGTTGTGAATTAATGCGAATTATTTGACATGTAGTTGACATGCAGTTACAAAGTTAGTTATAGTTAGAAGAATGTCTAAATGGAATATCGAAATAAAGTGTGACCAAAAATTAAACTACAGTCATTGATCAGGTTTATCCAGCTTGGACACTTGGACAATCTGACAGTCAGAGAGCGATATCAGATCTGTCCAGGACTGGACCCATTGTCCAGAACTCTTTACCTATTGACTGACATTCTCAGCTAAAGTGTAATCCTGTTTTCATAGCGTTATTAAGTGGTTTCCCCTCAGTTGCCTGAGTAATCACACTCAAGAACAGCGTCATTTCCACAGCAGTTAATGTTTTTATTAATAGGCGGAAATAGCATTTCAGACAACTGACATTTGCCTGCCTCAATAGGAATTTCGGACCATGCAACATTTTTTTCTAACATTCATCTATCTAAAATTTTCACTGGAAGAAGAGGCTCAAAGAAGAGCAGAGAGATCGAGAATTATATTTATAAGGGCTGGTTATTGTGTGAACGTATTTTATCATAATATGATAAACAAGAAAAAGATTGAATGTTTTGTTTGAAAGTGGAGATGGAACTGACCAGAGGAAAGCAAAATCACGGCTTGAAGCAATGCCACCTCCGAATCGTCCAGGTTGAAGGAGGACAGCGAGACGCCCAGATCAAAGATGGCATCTGAGACAACCCCCAGACCCCCGTTCTTGAGCTGACCCCGCGTGACGGCCATCTCTCCGTTTAGCGTCAGAGTCTCGCTCTCTGGATCGTATCGCACTGCCGCTCGCAGAGACATGATCTCCATACAGCAGCCCTTCAGCAAAATGATCTGGTCCTCACAAGGCAGCTGAACAAAGACACGAATTACACTTTTATCATTCATCATGTGTTGTGTTGTGTATCCAAATGTAATCTCTTCTTTAAATTATTTAATTTCCTCATTTGGATGCATTTTCTGATTTGATTCAAATTCTGCAGGACATTGATTCAGTAGCCAAAAGAGTTCAAATGCACTGCCACTTCAAAAACACACATGCAAATAGAAAAGGCAGCAGCAAATTAAAGAAAACATCTTAATCAATTTGACAGCACATGCTGCGAATGCTCATAACACAAACAAAGATAAAATTGGTGTATCTATTATGATTTACATAACCACAGTGGTACAAATACCAAAATTATGGTTAGTGTAATAAATCCGTGGTTAATTTGTGCATGGTTTAACTATAGTAACCATTGTACTTTTCTATATTAATTAGTGCTGTCAAATGATTAATTGTGATTAATTGCATCCAAAATAAACTTTTTCTTTATACATAATATATGTGTGTACTGTGTATATGTATTGTCTATGTAAAAAAAACATACATATAGTAATATGTACATGTATAAATATATTATGATTTTTTTAGATATACACATGCATGCAATGGGCTATGGTTAATTTTTAAAAGAAGTTTTAAAAGCAAGTTAGCTAGCTTATGATTCACATTTACAGTAATTGTGTATTTCGTCAGTTTATTTAGGCTAAAAAAAGAGCTAAGGTATTTGTATAATCAGGATGTTAAAATCAACAAAAATCACTTTCATTTCCAATGTGGTCTGTTTCCTTTATTATAATTCTGTAAACATTTGCAGTGCATGTGTTTTCTTTATTTATTAGTTTTTTTCATTTGCAGCTCACAGAGGTCTTTCAACCACCGTACACTTGGTTGAATGCGAGCTCAGTTTGACTGGGTTTGATGCATCGCACAGCGGACTGAAAAAGTGCTCTTACCTCACAGAACATGGGCAGCTTTTTGGCAAAATCCACAACTCGAGTGATTGCGGGGGTGATAATTTTTGTAAACTGACTGAAGGCTTCTATGTCCACTTTGCTCCCCTCTGGTGCGTTGACGATGGGCGCAGAACCGATGTCCTCGGGCTGCAACGACAGGAAGGGGAGGGGCATGGAGCTCAGTAAAACAAGCACTTATAGGAAGTGGACAATTACAGAGACGAAGGTGTGACACAGCAAATCCTCATTCCCCTCTAAAGCACGAAGAAGGCCAGAGATACAGCAAGACACGTCATCGAAACAAGAGTGGAGCACAGTTATTAAGAGGGAAAAGAGGAAAGATGAGAAACTTAAACTAGAAGAAGATCAGAGCAGAGAATCGTCTTTGATATCTCCTTCTGTGGGGAGTTTGATGACTAGGGTTATCCACTGAAATTTTATTTATTTTTTCTCTCTTTTTTTGTTTTTTAGATTTGTGCCCTTCTGACCAGAAAAATGTGATGTGAAAGACAGAGCAAAAAAACAAAAACAAAGCCAGACTGAGGGTCAAATGAAGACTGGAAGCTGAGTACAGCACAAAACCAGCCTGATGTTCCCCTTTGACCTTAGTCAATTATTCAGCTTTCCTCTTCTGTGTACACCTTCATTCTGACACAGCGAGCAGAGAGCTACACAAACACGGCAAACAAATGCCTTAAGCATTCAGCACTTCGATTTATCCGCAAAAAAAAAAAAAAAACACGTGACAAGAAATGGAAGCAGCTGAGAATTTGAGAGAGTGTTTCTTTTAGGTAAAAACATAAATAAATGTGTTTGCTCTGCTGGTTCTTACCTTGGCTTCCTTCACCCCCACCACTGCACTCTGGTCAGAAGTACAGAATAAATTACATGTTATTTCATTAAGTAGCATTGCTTCCTCGACCTGTTGGGCAATCAACAGGGATCGTGAAGTTTCAATGAAGAACCCGAGTCAAGTCAACTAAAAAGAACAAGTTTAAACTGGACAGATGAGAGTGCAGACAGAAAGAGACAGTGAGATATTATGTGTGTGTGGAGTTTCCATGGATTTCATGGCTTTCAAATCATCTTGTATAATATTACGCACAGAATAATTGCACATAGATGTCTTTGATTACTTTTTAGATAGCTATTTATCATATATGAGAAATTTATATATATTTTTTATGTGAAACTAATTTTATCTTCTACTATGCGTGAAATTTAGGAGTGGGTGATTTATTATTATTATTTTTTTTCACATCTTTAGCCCTTTGACAAACCTTTCCTTAGTCTGTTCAAACACATATGGGCTTCATTTACAATTCAAAGCTATAAGCAGTGTTGGGCAGTAACTAGTTACATGTAAGTGTAATCAGTTCCAGTTATTGAGAAAACTATGTAATTAAATTACAGTTACTAATGAATATGTTAACGATTACAAATGGGGTTACATCTGACCACAGATTTATTTGATTTCTTTCATATTTTGTACCAACTGCTTTAAAATATGAGAGCCCACACGGTTTTAGCAGTTTAGGACACATGCGTATTAGATATTTTTTGATTTCTTATTTAGGTCTATGTGCATTTAATTTTTAAAATCAAGACAGAACTGAATTTTTGAACACTACATTAAGGTTAATCTGCCAGCTTTAATTGTTGTAAAATGATTAACAGTTTGGAATTTATAAAGGTAATCAAATGCACTAATAAAGTATTTGAAATAGTTACACTTTTAAATAGAGTAACTTGTAATCCGTAACCTATTTTATTTCCAAAGTAACCTTCATAACACTTGCTATAAGGTTTGTTAAAACCACTTAGTTTTATGAACTGTAAGATCTGTCTGTCTATCATCTGACTATTTCAGACTGAATATCAAACTTAAACTTTTTGAACTATTTAAAACTTTTAAATACTTAAAAAGCTGTGGCTTTCTAAAGCCTACTTAAAGTTTGTCTAGACAATTTTTTTTATCTAGTTATATATTTAAAATGCTATTTAAAAAGTGAAAAATCAAATCATAAGGACCAATATACTACAGTAATGAGTAATATTGAAATACTTTTTTCTTCTTTGACTTACATTTTGGGCAATGTTAACAAATCTCTGAATCAAAGTTTTGAAACAGACAAAAATATAGGCTACGTATGTTGTTGTTGCTGTTAATTTCTAGTGATTATCGTCCTTTTGATTACAAAGACCGCCTCTGCATTGGATAAATAAATAAATAATCGCGTCATTATACATTACCATCACTCTATTCTCCTATTTGGTAATGTTCAGTGCTTTGCTATCTGTATTGTTGTATTCAAATAAAAAAAGCTATTAAACCAGCTATCTTAATGCTGTAACTGTACTGTATATATAATGGCCAAATAAATCTGACAGTGATGAAATGTATTAAGGCAACTAAACGTCTCATGGAAACCCACAGCAGTGTTAAAGAGTCCTCAAACAGAACTTCAATCTGTAGAGGAGAGTTAGATTCAAAAGAACAGAACAACAATTAGAAACTTGGTTAGAGAAAGACAGAGAGAAAAAGATCAGAAGAGAAACAAACAGGAGATAACAGTTTGGGTTTAGGAACAGAGCTTGAGAAAAGAAGGACAAAGATGTTCCGTTAAAGTTAGTGCTGCTGCCTTTGTGGTAGAAACTCCAGGGTCCATCTAACACTCCCCACTCTACAAGGAGATACAAAAACATGGACATATTAACATTGGGAACAGTGGTGAGGAAGGGCTTGGGAATTGTGTGGGAAGGGGAAGGGAAGGGGAATCTAGGGTTGTGGTAGGGTAGAAAAAAGACAAAAAAACAAAAAAAACAAACAAAATACCAATACCGACCAAAATAAAGAAAATCCTAAAACACGAGAAATATGGCTGCGATGCACTCGTCAGGGAAGAGACCTCTCACCAGGAATTTGCGCTTCTGTTTCCAGTGGTTGCCCTGGGCATTTGTGGCCATATGGGCCTCGGTGACGACTCGGATTAGCTCCCACTCCTCTTGAGTGGGCTCAGGTCGCTCCCACACGGTCTTCTGCAACTCCTCTCGCCGCCGTCGCTCACGGTTTTCCTCTATCAGCTTCCGTTTGGCTAGACGTTTGCTGTCATCCAACACCACTGGATGAACAACAATATGTTTGCAAGATAGTTAAAAGTTAAATGCAAAATTGGAATACTGCGTAAAACATTTGCAATTACAGCACCTTTTTTAATCAAGTGAGTTGAAGAGAACAACATGGTCATTTCTTGACTAACTTACACTAAAATTATGAATTATAATAATAATAACAACAATTCATTAATAATAATGAATTATTATAATATATTTAATATGAAATGTAGTGTAGCAAAAAGTACAATGAATGACAAATAGTATTTCAATTCCTTTTTTTAGATTTAGAAACTAAACGAAATTAATTGCCAGGTATGTTCACACATGAGGAAATTGTTTTAATGACTGAAGCTCCACAGTGCTTAAGGCAATAAAAAAAGTAATATATGAAAAAAATATACAAAATAGATAATTTTGAATGCACAAGTATGTTGAGTGCAAATTTGAAAAATAATGCATTTTTGATGCACATTGAGAAATTTATTTGGTGAAAAGTGTTTCCGTCGCAGTTTGTGTGAGTGTTTTCTTACCGGATTAAGAAGTTTATCCTACCTAGTTTGGCTTATGTTTTTTTTTAATGCCAATTTCTTTTCATTTATGCACATCTTATGCACATTTTTTTATGCGATATTCCAAACTGTGCAATAGGTGGACAGAGACATAGCTAATATCTGTCTGTTTATCTACCAATCAAACATAGTGTCAATATTCTGGCACTGAGATGTAAAAAGTGTCTGATGAGATGGTAAAGTGCCTGTATTTGCAAAAAAGTTATTTACTCACAGTCTGTTGCCATGCCGACAGCGATGCATTTCTTGAAGCGACATTCTTGGCACTGGTTGCGTGTGACTTTGTCAATGACGCACTTGCCCTCGTACTTGCACGCATATGTTGGGTTCAGGTTCTTCTGAATTGTGCGCCGAAAAAAACCCTTTAAAAACAAAAAAATTATTGAACCTTTATAGAAATATCATGAAGTAATTCAAACAGAGTGTGATATATTTGGCATGTAATAAATGTAATAAATAAAATAGGGTCCATTGTACTGTTTTGATATCAAGGAATCTTATGTATTTATTTGTAACATTTTTTTATAGAAAACTACCAGTGCATTTTTCTAAATTACTTTTTTTTTTTTACAGTTTGCTTTTCTAAGAGAACAGAATAGCTAAAACACTCACTTTGCAGCCCTCACAGGTAATGCAGCGGTAATGATAACCAGTTGCTTTGTCCCCACACACAACACACAGCTCATCCTTGTCCAGGTAACTTGGTATGTACCCTATAAGACATTACAGATACAGTCATAAACACATTACAACAAAATATGCAAACTTAAACTGAAAATATCTGAATGAAAAAAAGATTTGACAGGAATATTTTTTTTTTTTTTTATTTAATAAGTTTTAAAATTACACAAAAACTCAAGATACTCTAAATTTACTGTTAAACATTAATAATATTCAATTATATTGTATAATATAGATAATTTTAGCAAAATGATTTTATACGGAGACAGAAAAATTAGGAAATACAAGTTTAGGCAGCTTGCAGCAGCTCACAAATCAATCTGATCAATGAGTCTTTGGTGGAGGTCAACAGGAGGACATGAGCTCAAACCTTCTGTTCCCCTGTCTGTGTCCTCACAAATCAATACAACATACAATACCCCAAACCTCCATCTTATGCTGAAGATCAATACACTCCACAATGTAGCTCTACGAGTATCAGAAAACAGGTCTTCAAATTCAGTCCAGAAGACAAGCAGCTTTTCTATATTGTATTAAAAGCTTTTCCACTTACTAATAGTTTTGGGGGTAACGCATTTCAAGTAACACAAGTTAAGAAACCAGATTACTATTAAAGTTACTACAAAAAACAAACAAGCAAAAAACACACATTTACAAGAAAATTAGAGTTATTATAAAGAGCTATTATATCAAATATTTCCCTTTGTTTTGTCCCATGTACTGACTGACAGCTTTCCTGACATGCATTTATACATCTCAAGCACACACACAAATTCCGTAAAAAAAAAAACAAAAAAAAACAATGAAAGTCAGAATTGCAAACATGCAACAACTAAATGTTAAATAAAACACACCTCCTTTTTGGATTTAATCCAATGAAATGTAACAAAGTCTTTACTGCTGGCCTACAATGATACAGTTCAATCACATTGATGAGTAAATATTAATTTAGACAAATACAAAATAAGGCCAGCCCATATAAGAAAAAAAAATACATAAATGTCCCATTTTCCATAAAAATTAATTTACTAAGTAACACATTTAGTTACTTTTTTATGGAGTAATGTAATATTTTAAGTAACTTTCCCTCAACACTGCTTGCTAGTTTTAATTTATATTTCTGAGTGGCATAAATGAAGGATATAACAGAGAACACAGACGTAAATTGTCTGCAAAAAACTATTCTGACTCCTAAGCCACACTTAAAACAGCTGAATATCAGTGCACTATAATGAAGTTATCAAAGCAAGTCTCAAGCCAAACTTCAAACATCCCCAACAAAAAAAATCCCCAATGCAACAGTTGATTACAAGTCTTTGAAAAATGTCTTCGACAAATCAAGTTAGTCCTAAGAAAAGCTCCTTCAGCTTGTCTTCAGCAATGCTACTGCAATGACACAACTGGTAAGTATCCAAATCCTGATCAGGACTACTGTACACCGCATCAATCCTGAAGAATAAGGCCATGTAACTGTTAAGTACATTATGTTTTGGACTGAGATATTAGACATCACACATTTAACTGTTTCAAACAAGGCACCCACCTAAAAACATACCAATTATACACTGAAAAACAGCTCAAGAAAAGCACCTCTATGCTTCTCCTAGAGCTAGCGATACCTCTCTTGTGCGGGCCCTGCATCCACTGCATCTGAGAGAAGTCGGGCCTGCCATCGGAGTAGTAGTCTGGTTGGTTGTAGTGACTGAGAGGCACCTCCATGGAGCACATTTCGTTCTTGAACACAGGGTTGCCCCCAGAGTACGGGCACCCGTAGGACTGGCTGGGCGGCCAGGCCTGCTCCATGCTGGGAGGATGGTGGTGTAATGGCTGCGGCTCACAGCGACCGTAACCCGGCCCATCGCCAGCGTACATGCAATACTCGCCCCCAGGTGGCACCGCATATCCCCCGCTAACGCCATGGCCTATGTCATACATGTCTGACATGCAGTAATTCATTACGAAAATCTTCCAAGGCACAAGCACACACACACACAAACTATTAAAAAATCTCAAATTAATGCGACAGAATCGTCTGAGCTCAACGCACTTAAGTCGAATGCGACTGGCGGATTCATTGGCGAAATGAAGTCGTGAGGCAAGTTGCGTGGAAACTAGCTGGAGGACACCAGCTCTTATATATGGAGAATCCACCCGCCCCAACTCGACCTGCCAAATTGGGTGGAAGATTTCTGAGCATGCTCTCTTAATCTGACACCGGACAAATCCAAGAGGTTTCAACAGCCGGGGGACTCATCCTCGGGCGGAAGGCTGTCATATATGTGCATGACGCACCTTAGAACAGATCAGAGCACGCTAATGTCACCATCAGACCCAGCCTGGCTAAGATGCGGAGATTACAATCACAATCCCAAAAAGCTGAAGTTTATTGATTTAAGATGTGAGGCGCTTCAAGCGTTGGTCTTAAGCTGTGATCAGTCATATTGATTGTCATTTGGCCTAATCCTAAATGGAGTGACTCGTGACACATGTGAGGGTTTCAGACATTTACTGATGCATAACAATGACCATGCAATGAATACAATGTGGACCGGTCCTGCCACCAGTCCATTTGCTGTCCTATAGAAAACATGCTTTAACACATGTAGACAAAACCAGAATGCATTGCCACAGCAGATAGAAGATTATTTCGATAAGTTTTTGTTTGTACAAACAAACAGGATGTGCTGATAGTTGTCTAGTGTACTAGAAGACCACTGTATGCATGCATTTTAAGGTGTAATTTTTACAGTGTAATCATAAATTTACTGAGTACTGAGTAATATGAATTAATTGCATGCACTTATTATGTGGTTAGTGTTAGGGTTACTTGCAATTATGCATAATTTATTGTTAATAGTGAGTACATGTAACGTGCAACAAGGACACCTTCAAATCAAGTGTTCCCATATTTATCAACTAAAAAATAGGAGTAACACTTTACAGTAATGTTCTATATTTTAACTATATTTTAATGCATTACTAAACATTAACATAAAGTTCATTAGCTCAGGTCCATTGAATAACATTAATAGATACTATTCAAGATTAATAAATGCTTTAAAAGTATTTTTCAGTGTTAATATATACTAATGTATTGGAACAAATGGAACCTTACTGTATAGTGTTACCAAATTTGGACAATATTCTTTTGTAATCCTAACTTTATTTCAAATGTGACTACTATATAACGGAAATAAAAGTATCAGTAGTATCAGTAAAAATATTGAAGTCACCAAAAACAATAAAACAGTGCTCTGTGGAGGAAACTGGGTTAAGACAGCTGAAGTGAGCAGCACGTAACAGCTGTTTTTAGTAAGGGCTCCCGAGGCAAAGCCCCTCCATAACACAGCCTGATACCAGTTTAACTTTTTGATGAGGTGACCGTCTCAGATAAGCCTAATCTTCATAAAGACTTTAACCGTCAAAAACAACATTCAGACACATTAGCACACATCTGAACAATCTGTCTCTGCTCTGTGCTTGAGAAAAACTCTCCAAATATTTACAAGATACATTTGCAGTATATGCGGTTTATAAAATGATATCGTGAATAGAATTGTTCTTGAAGTCTTGAAAAGCTGGAAACACCTATTATTAACATATAATGCCTATTATTAACATATTGGTATTGGTGCATATGTTATAAAGCACATATTCCGCAAGACCATATTCTACATCCCTAATCCTTAACTAACTTAGTATCTAGTGATAAGCAGCAAATTGTGGGTTAATTGAGGCAATAGTCATAGTTAATTTGTTAATAGCAAAAACTGGAACGTCAATGCCATAATGATATGCTTAATTATTATTGCTTTTATTTATTTATTTCTTTAAACTGAGCACAAATGGTTAAGTGCTCCAAATCATGATAGGTAAACTTCATTAAACATCTACTGTTCTGGATTAGAGCCTGTGCCCTTTGACAGCCCTTCGCCACTTTGGGCATTTCCACCTAATTGCATATGATCATTATCCAATTGTAAAGGATTTCTATTCTTAGTAATTAAAATATCCAGGACAATTAACATTATTCTTGACATTGCAAATGTTAGCTCTCAATATATGCAAACCCAGCACATAAGAACAGGTTTAAAACAATCAAACAGTGCAGTTGGTATAACGTAAAATCACAACGAAGAAGAAAAATGATGAACTTACCAAAAATGCCTAGATTTAAGGTAGAAATGTACAACAGCTTCCTCAAAACCTCAATGATGACTGATCCATTACAGACCACTGGAGATTCTAAAGTTACCCAATTATAAAGATTTTTTTCCCCCAAGGCACCTCCATAACCTTACCGCTTGCTCTTGGTCGTTAGTTTATATAGGAACTGTGTGTTCAGTTTGGCTGGTCTTAGTGATTATGCACTGACTAGCGGGTTTTCCACCAATTTATTTCCTCTGGGATCAATCACTTGAGGTCCTGGGGTTCAAGGCTGGTCATGTTCAGTTTTCGGATGGTGGCCCTCATAGCATCTGGGGATAGGGCCTGGGTTGACATGGCTTCCTGAGCCAGATGTCCCCGGAGTTACCTGAGCAGAGTGCTTCGCTGAGGCCACCTTAAAGACACGGCCAGGGTGACTTGAGGGAAAGACCAAAACAATACGCCCTCATCCCTACAAGACTCATACCGATGACTCCCAACAGCATAAACATAAAAGACCCAAGGCAAGGGACTCGTGAGGACTCAACGTGATTTACAAGAGAATCCAAACCTCAAGCTGTCACTGAAAGAGGCCTTGATCAATACTTTTAGTGATCTAGACATAACTGATCAATAAGGTCACTGACTAGACATAATTCTGTCACCATTCAGAGCAAACCAAGGGCAGCGATCAATTAACTAATCTTAATTTCATAATCTGTGGCAAATGCACACCAGTGTTAGGTTAGGACTGCTGGCAAAATATCTTGATTCAGTGTTCTGGTAAAAAAAGACAGACAACAAAACAATCTTAATCTGCAAGAACGTAACTTTTGCTAGAAAAACATAAAGGTAACAATTTAGGATTACACTTTGTTTTAAGGTTCAATTCTCACTATTACAAACTATGACTTTTGTCTCAATAAAACTGTATTTTGCTGCTTATTAATAGGTAGCCATAAGGTTTAGGGATGTAGTGTATGGTCACTCAGAATATGTGCTTTATAATATTTGATATACAAAAAGTGCTTTATAAGAATTAATAAAACAGGCAATATATTATTAATAGGCATGCAAATTATTTAATATTTCCTATACTACAGTGTTACCCACTTTAGTATAGAGATCAATTCTCACTTTAAACAATAGTTGCTTTTTTGGCATGTTTATTATTAGTGCTTTTAAAGAACATATTCTGCAAGACCATATTTTACATCCCTAATCCTACCTAATACAAAAACTGGACAGCTTACTAACTATTCATACATAAGGAGTTTGAGAGAAAAGTCATCATTAATAGATTGTTAATAGTGTGAACAAGATCTAACAAGAAAAATTTTAGCATTAGGATTGTTTCAAAATGAATCAAATGGCTTATAAGTTTACCCTAAACCTTAAGCAGCACTGCATGTTTGCAAAAACATTTCACGAGTCTGCGCTTCCTCATAATCATAAAGAATAAAGCAAATTTGGCGTGCTGTCCAAGGGGGGGGCGAGTCAGGAGAACGGTGGACCCCGAGTGCCAGCGAGGGCAAGAGCTTGGCGTCTGGCTCGGTTCACGCATGTGCAAAGAAGGAAGGCACGAAGGAGCGGGTGGAGAAGGGGTGAAGGAGGGATGCACAAAAACGAGAAGCGGAAGTAAAGGAAACAATGTTATTTTTAGTAGGTAGGAAGGATTTGATTGGGCAGGAGTAACGAGGAGATTGATTGGATAAGCAATGCAGCCGTGATAGATTTATCCAGCACTTCCTCCCGAAACGTGTTATTCGCAAAACGTCACTTCACGCGAAATGCTTCCCGCATGCCCCCCCAAAAAAACTTGAGTGGACAGCAGCCAAAATTGCTGCTCTCCAAAGAAGCGTGGAGGGAGGATGCTGGGCGGGTCAGCTAAGGGTAATTTAGTTTGCGCTCTCTTTGGGGTTGGACTGGTTCCGGGAATTTTCAACTGGGATGTGCTAGAAACAGGGTATCAAGCAAAAAAGCAAGAAAACAATATAACATAAGGGGGATTAAATTAGCTACGGTGGGTGGGCATCAGAACCTCTGTGGAGGTAGGGTGGCTGTTTCTGGGGAGACATTAGACAGAGATTTTGTTTTTGTTTATTTTAGCAAGAGAGCTAGGACCTCTGTGGAGGCATGAAGGGAAGAAGAGGTGGGGTAGCTTTGGGATGAAGGACCTCTGCAGAGGCATGAAGGGAAGAAGAGGCGGGGAAGCTTTGAGATAAAGAACCTCTGTGGTAGTGGGAAGGAGAAAAGCCAGGGTAGTAGAGAAAGACCTCTGCAGAGGTAGGGTTTACAGTGCATAAAATACATGACCACGGAGAGGTAAAAATGGAATATAAAAAAAAAAAAAAAAATGGAATATCACAGATATGATGTCATCTGGTGGCGTCTAGCCAGTTTTGCACTAGCTTTGCTACATGCGATTGAGAAGTGGCAACGCTGGTTGCTTCCGGGGCTGAGGAAAATGGTGGAGGAGGCAAGCTAGTGATGAGTAGTGTGGATTCTTTCACTTGGATTGCTTAGGCAAGTAAAAAGAGATCTAAGTGCACGCAAGCATACGGCCTCGAATTGGAAGCCGCGGGCTCCCGTGGGAATTCAGGTTGGTCTGGCTGAAGGCTGGCTGGGCTGGAAGAGGAGCTCCTCTTGATCGTGCTCGTACGAAGTAATCGGCGTTTAGACGGCTTGTCTGTGGGTCTTGGGGCAAAGCGGACGTGCGGCGCGGGCACGGAAGTAAGCTGAAGTAAAGGAAACTGGGTTATTTATAGTAGGTAGGAAAGATTTGATAGGGCAGGAGTAACGAGGAGATTGATTGGATAAGCGATGCAGCCGTCCAGCGTTTCCTCCTGAAACTTTTTATTTGCAAAACGTCACTAATCCTATAATTTAATGTGGCAAACTCTAATCATTAAAGATTAATTGCAGAGCTCAAAAATTTGTCCGAGCTTATTACCCACCTTGTCCCTATGCCCCATGACACTTTGGGCAAATTATGGGACTAACTTCTGTTTACACCGAAACAATCATCAAAATTGTTACACATTATTTTACTCAGTCGTCCATCGATTATTAAAATGAAATTTGAATGTTGAGAAGCTGTAGATGGGGACCTCGGGGCACTGGGCCCAGAGGTGTGGACGATTGCTCCCTCTTCCATAGAAGACACCGCTCCCGGCCCTCCACTAGGGGCGGGGGCACGGGTGTTCCTGTCCCCCGAGGAGCAATCACCATCACCTCCAGGTGCTTCTTGGAGCTACGAGTGTTCATGGCCGGGCCCTGAGGAACGGGCGGTGTCCCACACCAACGGGCCAGCTCGACGTCGTGCCAGCAATGGCACGTGCGGCAACCTTCGTCGTCCGAAGAGCAAAGTGGTTTGCGGTTGATAGCTGCCCAGTTTAATTAAAGCCAGAGGTGAGGAAACTGCCGCACTCAGAAACGTGCGGTCACATAGACATTCCGTAGAATGGCTATGAAATTGTGATGAAATTGTTTTTTTTTGACGCCCGGTTGTGCAGGAGAGACCTCTCACAGCACTGCGGGTACTCAATGGCGAGGTCTCTTGCTGATGAGCAAAAAGACTGGCGCTCTTTTGAGCCTTTAAAAAGGCTGCAACTCTTGCGGGTCCGTTGATAGCTGCCAAGTTGAATATGCTGCAACGACATGAGAGCATGAACTCGGACAGGAACTCTTGAAAATGAAAGTGTTCTCCTCCAGCAGACTCGATACATCCGACGAGGCTCCGAAAGCGAAAGGTTGCATGTGCAATCCAGCTTTGCCCTCTTATACTCAGGCTGTGATAAGGTGCACCTGGCTGTAATTATTGCACGCCATTATTTATTGGCCTTTTCCAAAAGATTCAAAGGCGATTGGTCTCTCATGCGAGATTCCATGTGTAACGTCGAAGTGTTAGCAAAGCGTTGAGTTTTTTTCCAGAATGAGAGTACATTTTCTAGCCATATTGGCCTAGAAAATCACAACTTTTTATTTTCTGTCAGTTTTAGTACACAATATAACTACAGAAGAGTTAAGCTTTAAACAGGGAAATTATCAAATACGGTCTAATCAGATTCAATGATCTATTCGAAGCGAATGCAAATTGTGCTACTGTCAGACCCAGAGATCGGCTGCATGTATTCAAAAATAGTAAAACTCAACTATTTAACTCTAGGGGATTTGGAAATTTAGCCTATTTTTTAAAAAAGTGGAGTGTTCCTTTAATGCAATTAGCAGGCATTACACACAACAATTCTTCCAATCCCTCCAAAACATCCTACCCAACTGAACCAAAGAAATCTATTGAAATTCACATGAGTTTCAACCATGCATCAAGTTTGACCACACTGCAAAACCTGTAGGACTCAGTTGAATTTAAGCCAGAATTTGTCTTTTCAAAGAAAAATGCATCTACAGCCATGTCTCACACATAGTTAAGTTTCCTCTGGAAACAACACTGTTGATGAGGCAATTGTACTTGCAAGCAAAGGTTTAAAACAAAAATTGAAAATGACAGGGTCAAAAGGGCTGACACCCCTGCTTAACTCCTAACCCTAAAGACAAGCAGGGCTGTGAACAGGGCAGGATGGAGGATTAGGAGGTTAATTAGAGGGTCAGAAGTAATCTCTGGCCCACAGGATCAATATAACGCTAAACAGATGCAGATATGTGGACAAGTACCTCAGTGAACTGGCTGACAGCATCTGGGATCTGCCATCTAGCAATGCCAGGGTTCAAGTTTAGTCTCATTTATTGAGATCATAAATCTTTACATAAATACAGAATTTTTTTAAACAACTTCATAGCAATACATAGGGCAATAAAGCAATTAATGTTGTGAAAATAAATATATAATTACATAATTCTTTAAAGTTCTCCAGATTTCAGGTTTTTAAAATTTGTAATTCACTAGTGCAAAAGAAGAGGTTCAGGTTTGTGTCTGTAACTTGTTGACTCTCTTCAGATCTCTGTTGAGATCTGCCAGCCAAAAACATCAGGATTAAAGTCTATTAAGATGAAAGTCTATCTTTAGGTGCAAAGGTGCTTTCAGTTCCAGGCTGTAAATAAATTTGGGTAACACTTATTTTACGGTGTTCTAGTTACACATATTACATGCACTTCAACAATAAATTATGTAAGATTAAATGCAAGTAACCCTAACCAGTCAATAATATCACTCGGTACTTCAATGTATTACTCCATAACAAATACATCATAAAATAAAGTGAAACCTAAATCTGACACAAAATATTATTAATATTTCTAATGAATCTGATATTCAAATAAATTCAATGACATCTAGCAAAATTTGCCTGCATGAATGAAGATCCTTTAGACACACTGCATTACAAAAGTACTGAATGCGCATAATATGGTTTTACAAATCAATATAAAAATTTTACTTTATTTAATTTCCATAACATTGAACAACATCCAATTTTAATAGTTTATCAGTCAGTCTTACACCTGCACCATCTGCACACATGATGCTGCTTTGTGTATTATGTGTATTATGCCATGTCCTGATTAAATGTGACACTACGCCACGACATGTGATAAAAGGTATCTTTTCCATGTTTTCCAATCTGACTTTTTCTCTTAACCAGACACGCAAAAATGTTTAATTTAGAAATATATTTTATTTCTGCGACGACATGGCTGTAATAACAACAAACAAACTATATGACAGTGGACAATCTCATGTGATTATGTGGTTTATTTAAAGTTAAACATGAGTTTAAATATTATATTGCGGAACTTTATTAACATTCTGAAAGCAACAACAGACAGTTTACCTCAGATCTTGAAAATAAACGTAAGCAAAGATTACTGTTAAAACTGAACTTACTGTGAACCAACAAGCGTACTCCATAACAGAAATGTTATCCGTCATTTATTATGTACATTTAATGATGTTAAAAAGCTTTAATGTTTATGAACTAGACTATAAAAATATTAATTTAATAGCGAGAGCATTGTGCTTGCATAAAGAGCCCCCACACATGCTTCTGATTTGCTGTGATATTTGACAGATTCTGTTGTGTTCACGTTCGGTGTGGACACAAAAATTACTAGTCACTGGAATCTTGTCGCATCGCGTGTAGCTAGGACATGGTGATAGGAACTATTTTAATCAATTTATAGTTTTCACGTGACATTACACCATTAAAAGGAATAACCTTTAATTTCTACGCAGTTTGTATAAAGTAATAATGTAGTAAAAAAAAAGTTGACATTAAAAGTTGAAATTCAGTAAACCCCTTATTGATGATGTATATTTTGTACAGGCAAGCAGATGAAGCCAGAACATAAACGCAACATGCAAAGTTTCAGGTTAAGTCCTTTCTCATCAAAAAACATTACAAGAAAAACACTGAACCATTAAATGGATTGCGTTCATATTTCGGCCTGCTTTCCTATGTGTTTAATGCAAAGATTGCTGAATTTGTAATCTAAAATATATTATGGCATTTTAAGTTCATTTTAAGTGATTCTACAACATTTTGTTGTGCTGTTTAATGATTGAAATATTACCACGGAAATATTTGCATGGATTGCAAATTGCCCAAACTTGAGATTGCTAATACTTGAGATATGATTTAAATATTTGCTACTGTGAAACAGATAAAAAATGGTCACGCTTGTGCTGCAGTTTTAAGGATATTTTGCCCTCCAGGTCTTCGAACCAGTCACGTGACTAAAACATATGAATTAAAAGTTAGCCAAGATTAGTCTTACATTTTTTTAAATCCACATCAGGCTGATGTACACTGATGTACAAGCACCAAACACTGATTGTAAGCCTAAACTTTACAAAAACTGTAAACTGGTTCTTCAAATTTGATTGGCTAATCACAATGTTGTTCCAGGGTCAACCCAGATGTTGACCCAGGGACACGCCTAACTCAGCAAAATCAGGTTCTGCCTGGATGATGGCATCACAGTACTGTAAATGGAGTAACATTACCATTACAAGCTTGAGGTATTTGGCTAAACACAACACACTAGACAGCTGGCCAAATCAAAGCACACCTTGCTTCTCAGAACAATGAGTTTTATAAAAATGCATGCATTTTAGGAAGGTGGGGAATAGAGGAGTAACAATAATGTATTAGTAAAATAAACAGTATAAACACATTACACCAAATACACAAATGTTCTTTTTAGCATCATCATATGAGCCCTTTATCAGATGACATGTCTTGCAAGACTAGTCTAACCGTTTTTTGCAAGCAGCCACTGTTTACACACAAAGCATTCTTGCATTTCATGTGATTATACTTTATTGGTTTATTTACTTGTATAGACTGACTGAAAGATCATGGAAAAACAGTTTTCAGGGAAAATAGATTTCGGGTAAATTATTTAAACGTAGCTTTATTTTTTAAAGTAGCTCTTTAGTAACGATTTAAAGGATTAAAGACACAAAGCCCTGTTAAGGACATCAGTTTCTCTAAACACAGAATACAAATGTGACATTGTCAGCCAAAGCCAAGACGAGCAAAACGGATTATATTATTAGATTATACCTGAGTCATAATGAGCTGGGCTGATTCTGGGAACTCTTGTTTAGCGAACACAAACAGCATCTTGTCAACAAAGCAACCCAAAGATAAACACACAACACACAAACAAGATGCTACTGCATATATTCTGTTGTGAATTTATAAGCTTTCTTTTACATTAGAACATCCTACATGCAGAACATCTGACATGTATACATGCACAGAAAAGATGGCCCGAGCAGAAGCTTTTCAGGCTGACTAAAGCAGGATCAGCATCACATGCTCTAAATTACACATCTGATGCAACAAAACCATTTTTAAAAGATGATAAATGACATGCACGAAGCAGATGCCCTTGTTTTGCAAAACGATGTTGGATCGAACACAAAGATGAAAACTTACTAGTAGTCTATTTTAGTGTAAAAACCTGCATCTTACCCACTAACAAGTTTAAGCAGGTGATATTATTATTGTCTTAGCTCTACGCAAAGAAAACTGAAATGAAAGTCAATGCCATTCATGCTCAAGTTTTTAAACTCTTAGCAACAGTAATAGTGATAATCAGTGATGTAAACGTCACTAATTAAAAGACATGTGCTGGTTTATTTCTTGCCATTGACAGGATGTCCATAGTGACACACATTGACATTAACATGGTGTGACACTCTTAACAATAATAGCACAAAAACACAAAGGCAATTATCACGCTGAAGCGGGAGGATTTGTCACTCTCAATTAGCATTGGTTGGACAGCAGAGACTTCTTCCTGAGAGGCCCATCATTTAACAGATGGCCAGCTAACATCATGATATCATGCACATGACACTCGTGCTTGCAGACACTTATACAAACACACACACGAACAACAGGCCACACTGACGCCTCTCAGCATTCGATTCATACACTGGCTAACTAAGAAGACCTGCAGAGACGAACTTAACCTTAAGTGTTAGGAGAAATAGGAATTTTCTAAATTCACATTTAAAAAGTCATTTTTTGTTTTTCCTCCATGGTCCATTCAATGTAAATTAACAATTTATAAAGCGAGAGATATGCTGCTGTTCAGAGTTGATGCTGTCATAAACCGCACCTCTGCATCTTTCTCCAATCACCACCAGAGGGAACCCTCTTCAGAGTACTAATTTTTTCCATTTCCATAATATCCTGTACCAAGGACTTAGAGCCCTGCACAGGCCTCAAATTTAGGCCATAGCCCGAGATGCACAGGCCCTAGCCCGGCCAATGTCAAATTCCTTATCAGAATTACCGGCTCGACCCTGACTGAGCCAGTCTTTTCCCCCCTTACCAAAACTTCTTGTACTACTGTTTCAACTATTAAAATAGTTAAGTTTTGTGTGTAATGTTAATAATTATGTTCTGTTCCGCCTTTTTTTAAGTTAATTTAGAAAAAACATTTGGAGCATTTTTTTTGTTGTTATTAAATATAAGTTGTGTTTTTAAAAGTAATGACAACGGCAGACGATGAGCTGATCATAAATAATAACTGATCGATTTTATCTTCTAATAGTAAATAATTCAAATGTCAATGTCAACAAAAAAGTAAATTTTGTAAAAATAAATAAATTATTAATTGCAGTCTAGTAGTAGGATATAGGATTGAAGCGCTAGAGTTGTTATGTAAACAGGTTGTATGCTGCATTTGTCCAATCAATGACAATGAAAAATATGAAAGAGCATTAACCCAGAATTTAGGAATGTTTATACTTTAGTACACACAGTAAATACCATTAATTGTTAACCCTGGATAACTGGGGTACCCCAGGGCTCAGTTCTTGGACCACTTCTCTTCTTTGTCTTCATGGCATCACTAGGTTCTGTCATTCAGAAACATTGCTTTCATATAATTTGCTATGCTGATGACACACAACTCTACCTCTCATTTCATCCTGATGATCTGACAGCTGACTCCCTAACTGACATTTCTTTCTTGATGAAGGACCATCAACTCAACCTTGCCAAACAGAACTGCTAGTGCTTCCATCAAATCCCTGGTTTTATCCACAATTTCACCATTTTGACTTAAATTTCACCATTTAACTACTTAAAAAAATAAATAAATAAAAAATCTCGAAGAGATTGATTATCAGAAGACTTTCTCAGACTACAAACTGCCTGATCTTGCAGATTTGCTTTATTCAAAAAGATCAGGCCCTTTCTTTCAGAACACTCTTCACACCTCCTTGTTTAAGCTCTTTTTCTGTCCAGACTGGTCTATTGCAGTGCTCTCTTTTTAAATTTTAATTGCTTGATTAAATATTGTCAAAATGTAAAATAATATACAATGCCTAGCAAAATATTCACACCCTCACATAAAGCAAAATTTTGATTGTTTATAATGTCACAATAAGTAAACAACATTTTCACCCATCTGCTAAAAATATCTAAATCTGGAAGATATTAAGATATGACAAAGATTAACACCATGGGTTTTTGTAAAAGTTGTTTTGACTATTTTAACTTCACACCTAAATAATAACAATAACAATAATAAAATCAATTTACTTTGCACTTCTAAGAAGTCTCATTTGTTCAGTAGGGCCTTTTATTAATGGAATTTATTTTTGTATTTTGTATATAGGTTTATATCTATTATAAATTAATTACTTTCTGTGACTGCACACATGTATTCCGTAAAGCAGTTTGTTAACCCTGTTTTTAAAAGGTGCTATATAAATAAAGCTTTACTTACTATTGGTCACTGACAATGACTGATCTGAAATATGGTTTTACTGCCCTCTAGAGGAAGACTGAAAATTGCAGTATTGAAAGGAAAGGAGGGGACTTGGGGTCAAATATGGTGACTCGTTTAACCCGTTCAACTGCACACACCCAGAGCAGAGGGCAGCCACTCTCTATACATTAGGTCAAGACTGCCCCGACAATATTATATATTGCATAAATAAGAATGAAACAATGATTTGCAGACTAAAGTAGGCCTGCAACTTTATACTTTAAGTGGCCACTATAGAGCAGCAAGGTGAACATTAGTATTTTAGAAAGCACAAAGCACAGGGTATTTTGTTGCACTAATATAGACCACTATGAAAGCAACGTCAAATGATTTTGCATTTGCAGATAAGAAAAACAATTTAAAGCAACAACTTCTGTGTTGTATGCCAGTTGTATTGCTGTCTATGGAGGGAAAGATGTCTCATTAAAACTATCTTAATTTGTGTTCCGAAGATGAATAAAGGTCTTATGGGTTTGAAATGACATGAGTAATTAATTACCTTTTTTTAAGGTCTCAATGAAACTTAAAAAAACAATCAAATTACAAAATGCTGAAATAAGATCATTCTGACCACAGTCATCAGTGCAAATGTAATACTTAAATTTGCTCTTTGTTAATTTTCTTTTACCACTGATGTGACTTCCTTTAATTCGGTCATGATAGCCAATACTGAATATCAGCAAACTTACATATATATGTTACGCAACAGTAACTTTTTTTTTACCAACTGCAGATGAATAAAATAATCTATCTCTTCCTTTGTTTTCTGGTTGAATGTACTGACCGACTCAGAAATGTGTCACATTAGTAAGTAAAATGAGGTTAACTCCCTTCCATCTCTGACATGATGATATACAGTATATATCCTCATAAAACACCCACTACACCACCACTTCATTAAAGAGAGAGACGGAGGAGGATAAATGTATGAAGGAGAGTGTTACTATACCATTCTGCATGGCCTCATCTTTCCAGCCGGAGGTGCATTTGTCTGCTTGCTCTAAAATAAATGGGAGAGGCACATTATACTTTAAAATAATGACATTTAGAAAAAGGAAAAAAGATAAACAGCTTGTGAACACAATTGGAAAACAGTGAATTCAGGACTCAACAATAAAAGTTTATGGACTGAATTGATAAATTTATTATATTTAAGAGTACTTTGTTCATTTATTTGCTTTAGACGAGCTTGATGTGTCATTTCTGGCCTGGAGGACAGTTCTAAGAAGTTATAGTGAGCTGGCAACCAGGTGAGAGACAGGGCCAACGACTGATCTAAAATATTCAGATGCCCATGTACCAGACTAAAATTCCAGCCAAAAGTTTGGGATCCATGGGATTGTTTTTAATGTTTCCAAATGTCTCTTTTACATGGTTTAGCTTGGTTTAGGGTTACTTGCATTTAATTTTACATAATTTATTGTTGTAATAAGTGCATGTAATATGTGTAACGAGAACACTAAAATAAAGTTTTTATGCTTCTGTAATTATAAATTTTCCAATTTATTAATTACAAACCATACTTGTAATCTTTATTATTAATTCAATAATTATGCAGCATCAGTAGTGTAAGTCTCATACTGTAAGTGTGTTGCCGGATAATAAAGAGAGAATCATTTCAATTTCTTATGTGCAGGATTATACTGGGGTTTTGAAGACTGGTGAGCATTTATGGTGACATTGTTATATATACACGAAGATATGTATATGAAGAGTTAATTTGGAAAAACAGGTAACTTAGTTTTCAAAAATCAGGTTTTTCATTGAACATTCCAATTAATCTCATTTAAACTTCAGTTGGTTTATTCTGAATAGTTAAAGCAATAACTACAATATACTACTAACTAACAATAAAACAATAAAAACATGATATATAATATATAATATATATATATAAATAATAAATAAATAAATAAATAAAATAAATAAATAAATAATAATAATTTGGATATAATAAATACCACTTTACCAAATTAAAGACTAAATTATGACATTATGGGTAGTTTATCTGCCCCATAAACAATTCCACATGGGCTACCTTGTTATCTGAAGTGATGAGAATTTTTGAATGAACATTAGCTTGAATTTTTCCTTCTGGTTAAGATTTAAAAATGTTCTCATCGGCCTGAACAAAAACATCAGACAGGCTGTGTGCAAGATAGTATGTACTATTTTATTTGTTTTAAAATTATAATTTACTTTAGTCTTTAAAAATTTTATGATTTAACTATATTTCTACTTATTTTTAGCTTTTCATCAACTCACAATTGCTCTGAAATACCCTCTGGAACCCCCTTTGGGAAACCCTGGGTAAATGGAATAGAGTGTGTGTTCTGGGACAAACTAAACTGGAGCAAAAGGGAACTTGAATAAGGAGAACTTCTGTACTCGTAAACAAAACATAGGAACAAACAGGATTCTAATAATCCTTTTCCCCTTTAAATCCAAGAAGTTGAAATGCCATCCTGGATTGTTCTGGATTTAAAAATAACAACAACAAAGTGATTCAGCCCGAGAAGGCTATGACTTGAAAGTTTAAAATGTTTTTTTTTACATTACCTGACATACTGCTTTATATTAGGCATTAAACATCATGATGTGTTCATCCACGGACTCGCTGATATCTGATACACAATGTCGAAGGAAGAACAACATATCAGCAGCAGAATAATGCAATAATTAAGAAATCCGACCTGTGGTCTTTTCTGTGGCTCAAAAAATAAGCAGTTTTGGCCTACCTCCTCCTTCGTGATATCGGAGTCGTCCCACAACGGTGTGGAGCAGCAGATGCTAAGGAAGACACACAAAATGAGAGACAATTACATAATGCTCAGAAACGACAGTTAATACAGAAGTTCCAAAAACTAAACGATATGGCTCATGTTATTATTGCTGTTTGGTAGGTCAAGCACTGCTCTCTGCCTCTTTCTAATACTTAGGGTTAGTGATCTGAACAAACTAGGACTGTCAATGGGTTAAAAATGCTTTTCAGTGAAATCAGGCTGAAAATTGTCAAACTGATTGTGGACTTCAGCTTGAATTTAGCTATTTTTGTTGATATTTTGGAATACAATCATTCTGAAATAATTGGGAGGAGGGAAGGGGCTTGACTGATTTATATCTTGAATACAATCCATGTCGCTTTGTGCAAAAGCTTCTAGAAAATACATTAAGACCAAAAGTAAAAAAAAGAGCTTTCATTGAAACAAAGCTGCAAAAATGACTCATTCTGAACTTCTGACTACAAACCTTTTGCTTTTTCTGGCTGTGCAGTTAGAAACCTATTGGAAAGAAGTGACTAAGGTTTATTTTAATAAAAACTCATATTAGTCTAATCTGAAATGGCACATTTCAGTGCTGATTAATTCATGAATATGTGATTTTCATATCAGACACAGCAGCCCAGCAGTAAACACTGTTCTTACTCATTTCAGAAAGAAAAGAACACAAAAGAAGATACAATAAATTGCCAGAGGTATTGGGTCACCCCCTTCCGATGAACAGATCTGACTCCTGTAGTAATTTTCATGTTTGGTGATGAGTTATTGGCTCAAGGTCTGCATTTTAAGTCACACCTAACGTGTCCAGCTGGCATTATGACTTTGCTCTCTGCGGACCAGTCAAGTTCTTCCACACTATCTGAATCAATCATTTCTTTTCAAACCTTGCCTTATACACAGAGGCATTGTCATGTTAGAATAGAATATCAGTATATTGGAAGAAATTAGCTGCATAAAAAAAAAAAAAAAAATCAAATGCTTGAGTCTGTCAAGTAGAATTCAAAGGAATAGTTTCATGCTTAGGTTAATGGTTCAGAACAGTTGTTTGAGTAATATTATTACTGAGCTGGAACACAAATACTGTAAAGCGAGTTTCTGTTGTCTCTCAAAGCGAGAGTAAAAGTGCAGAGTGTGAAACTCTAAGCGCTATTGTTACAGGACACGCTGATGCCAAGAAAGCCTCAGAGTGATGCAAGTACACCACACACAAATGACACCATGTCTACTAAGCATCTACTTTAAAACCCTTGCAAAAAGACTGTTTACTTTCAAATGTTTTTGACAAATTTGCAACTTAGAATGCGTTTGGCAGAAGCATACAGCTCTTCACTGGGGAACCTGCAGCGGATGTGTGCAATGTTGTATTTACTTTCGTGTCAATATAAATATCTGCCGCCACTGGCAAAGTTATTTAGCAAAGCTTGGTGAATACAATTTTAGCTGTCCTTTTAGACTACATGTGATCATATACTGTAAATTCAATTTTGCAAACAGAAAAAGTAATTAAATAAAAAAAATCTGTTATGAACATAAGATTAACAACAACTTTCTAAATATTGACAGAAAACTTTAATCAGTAAAAGCATAATTTTTTACATTTAATCAACATTGTTTACATGTTATTCACATGAACTCAAATCAGCTTTTCACTAGTTCACCCTTCCTCATTAATAATCGAACAGAAAAAAGTGTGTTTGGCATGCTGTCTGGGGAGAGTGCCAAGAGAGGCGGAGGGATGGAAAGAACGAGATACCAGAGAAGGGGAGTTTGCTCTACTTTAAAGAAAAAACTTCTTGGCTCTGATAGGTTAATCGGTTAACAGGCTGATTAGGAAACGAGGAGCTAGCCTTGATTAAAACATTGTACGTGCTCCTCCTGAAATTTGTTTTTAAACATCCTTTATAAAAATAATAATAATAATACATTTTATTTATAGGCGCCTTTCATATACTCAAGGACACTGTACACTTTACAGAACACCCCACAAACAATACAACACAGTAGTTACATAGAAAAGGCAAGTGTAAAAAGATGAGTTTTAACTGAAGACTTAAACAGAGAGAATGAGTTAATGTTTCTAATCTCAGGAGGCAATGCATTCCAAAGTCGGGGGGCAGAACGACTGAAAGCTCTGTTCCCCATTGTGGAAAGACGAGCAGAAGGAACAGTCAATTTAAGTGAAGAAGATGATCTAAGAGTACGGGAAGGGGTGACGATGTGGAGAAAGTTAGAAAGGTATTGGGGGGGGTTGATCATGAATAGTTTTAAAGGTTAACAGAAGGATTTTTAACTCAATATGGAACTTGACAGGGAGCCAGTGAAGTTGATGCAGAACAGGAGTGATGTGGTGAGTAGAAGGAGATCTGGTGATAATACGGGCAGCTGAGTTCTGGACCAATTGTAGTTTGTGAAGAGTTTTTTAGAGAGACCAAAAAGAAAGGAGAGTTACAGTAGTCTAGGCGAGAGATGACAAGGCTATGAACAAGAACTGCAGCAGAGTGAGGGGTGAGAGAGGGGCGGAGACGGTTGATATTACATAGGTGGAAGTAGGCAGATCGTGTATTGATGTGTGAAAGAAAGGAGAGGTTGTTATCAAGGATGACACCAAGACTCTTGGCCTGAGAGGAGGGGGATACAGGACAGTTATCAACTATGAGAGAAAAGTTATGGGATTTTGAAAATGTAGATTTTGTACCAATAAGAAGGATCTCTGTTTTATCACTGTTCAGTTTAAGAAAATTAGATGTAAACCAGTTTTTGTAAGGGCGATAGGTGGAAGGGTGACGGGGGGTAAAGTTGAAAAGTAAAGGTGTCATCTGCATAACAGTGGAATTGGATATATTTCCTGAAAATATTGCCATGGGGAAGGAGATAGATGGTGAACAGAAGGGGGCCCAGGACAGAGCCTTGAGGCACTCCTGAGGTAACAGATACAGATTGAGATGAAAATGATTTGAGCTGTATGAATTGGTAGTGGCCACAAAGGTAGGATGTGAACCAGTTAAAGACATTGTGGGTGACACCAATGGAAGATAGTCTATTGAGAAGAATTGAATGAGAAATGGAGTCAAAAGCCGCACTCAAATCAAGAAGTATGAGGATAGAGAGTAAGCCAGAGTCTGCCGCCATGAGACGATCATTAGTTATCTTGATTAAAGCAGTTTCTGTACTATGGAGAGGGCGGAAGACAGACTGGTTCATGCAGGTTGTTAAGTGATAAGTGAGAGTGGAGCTGTTTGGCTACCTCTTTTTCTAGGATTTTAGATATAAAAGGTAGGTTAGAGATCAGGAGCAGGTCGTTAAAAATTAGATGGATCAGTGCCGTTTTTTTTTTTTTTTTAATTGGGGTTATTACAGCAGTTTTCAAAGGATGCAGGAACAATTCCAGCCGAGAGAGAAGAATGGATAATAGCAGATATAATATGGAGCAGAGATGGAAGGCAGGCTTTGACAAGTGATGTAGGTAAAGGGTCAAGCAGACAGGGGGATGACTTAGAATGAAGTTGTTAAACAATCCAATATTACGAATGTTAGTATTTACTTTAAATAGAAGTTTTACCTAAAAAGATTTTAGTGCTTAATTAGTGTGAAAATGCAGTTAAACTGTTTAAGAGTTTGATAATTGTTTTGAGAACACTGACCTTAGGTTGGAAAAATAAAATTGACTGAGGAAAAACTATTCAATTTATTTACATTGGTAAAATAGTTTAAAAATAACATGGATAACATTATGGTGGTGTGCCGTGTTGGGCAGAACTAAAAACGACAACTTTAATTAGTTTAACAATATTGAATATAATTTTGTGAAATGTGTCTAATTATTTGAGATTATTTTTTTTCTCTGAATAATGTATTTGTTAAATTGATAATTGCACAAATGATATTCCTATGTTGTGTGATAGTGAAATTATCGTGTCATGAGTATCCATAATTCAAATTCACTCTCAGAAATTAATAACTGAGGATTAATCCACCCCAAAAATGAAAATTCTGTCATCATTTACTTACCTTCATGTCATTCTGTGTCTGTATGACTTTCTGCTTCCTGTCATCTGCTGAACACACAAGAAGATAACTGAATAATGTTGATAACCAAATAATGTTCATTTATACAATGGAAGTCAGTGGGAACCAGAGCTCATTAATTACCAGCATTCATCAAGGTTTGTTCTTCACCAAGAAGCTCATCCCTAATGGTAACCAAAATTCCTAATGTGTCTGTTTTCATTCAATTAACGCAGTGCCCTGGGTAACACATTTCACATGAATAAATGCCCTTTGAATCAACATAGTAAATATCCTTGTTTCAATCTGATTAGACCCAATAATTTTGAAGTCTGATTGAGCTATGCAATGTCATTTGTAAACCTTATAGCAATATTTGCATGCATTTATAAACTTAGGGAACAGGCTATTGTTCTAGCAAATTTGAGAGTGACCCAATAAAACACAGCTTGTTGATTGTAATAAACGTAAGCACAGTTAAAGGCTGTTTTCCCTTTGTCTCTGCTAATTCCCTTCTTTAGTGTTTTGATCACATTTGAAACTACTCCCATGGCTATAGAAGCTAAAATATATTTGTATTTAATCAAGCAATTCCCTGGTAGTTGCTGTGCTGTTTCACACAGGTGAGAATTTACACACTTCGATATTAAATGAATCTGTTCCAAAAGTGTTCCGGGGGGATGGAGCACTGTCAGGTTAATTTACTTTTGTTAGGACAGCTGGTAGCTTGTATGTAAATATCAGTCAATTAAGGAAGAGAAATTATACGCAGAGTATATGTATCCTTCCTAAAATTTAATTATGAGAATACGAGATCAGCTTTTTAATCTTATAGCTTCTGGCAAAGAACGCAAAGAAACCCAGCGGAAATAAAGTTAACTTGCCGAAAACTTGATTTGTTCGCTGATATACAAATAAAGATACGCTTAAAAAACATTTGATGGAGTGCCGGCTTAGATATTTTCAGTGGCTGTGCAAGTTTAAAGCTGCAGAGGCTGACAACGAACCGCTCCGATATAAACAGATACTTGCACCTTCCAGTGCTGAATGAACACAAATCTGTTTTCTGTGGGTCTGGAGGAAAGAGATTAGAATGTTTTCTCAGAGTTTTCTTCTCACAGGTTTGTCATGAAGGCCTATTGAATGAGGAAATGAATCAAACAGAGATTATTCTGACAGGATTTGGAATGATTGAATGACAATTTTCAAACGGCTAAGGGAGCTTTCGGGACACATTTAAGCAATATCTCATGGGCAAGAGCTCTGTTATACTGAATATCGGCATGGGTTGACTGCAGGTAGTTACAGCTGTGTTGGTACAACTGAATGATATTGCTTTTATACAACAGTGCATACAGTTTGAGGTCAGTAGGAGCTTTTTAAAAGATACTTTTATTCAACAAGATGCATTAAAAGAATCAACAAATGAAGCTACAGTAGAGACAAATTTCAATAAAAAAAAAACGCTGTTATTATGATAGTTTCCACAATATTAGGCAGCACAAAGTTTCTTGAACAGCAAATTTAAGAAAACTGCAGTAATGACTGCTGAAAACCCAGCTTTACTTTTACAGTAATAATTTTATTTTTATTTATTTATTGCATCTATATGAAGATATTGTATTTTGATGAATTTTTCTTAGTAAAGATACCAAACGAATGGATGTTTCATCATGACCTCTTCGTCTCCTTGGGCATCAAAAAAGTCTCATATTAATTTAGTGACACTCTAATGCAAGCATAATGATAATATTTGGTAATTATCCTATACTTGCCTTATTTTTAACTTGTGTGTAATTTATCAACATCTCAGAAAAATGTAAAGGGGTTTCAAATCAAAATAGGACTTTCTTTAATGAATGGATGTTGATTCATTCATGTTAATATGAGGACTCCAGGGGCTCGTTCTTCGTACGTCGCTCCATGATGAATTGAGACATCTAAGATCATCGCGCTAACTATGAGCTCACTAATCCGGTTCTCTGAACGCACCTGTTGTTGATAAATAGTATAGCTGGATTGGGTTGTCTAGGATTATTGTGCGTTCCTGCGTGGTTTAAAAGGCGACATGCATCGATAGTAGAAACTCTGATCACAGCCCCTTCGATTGGTTGACGAAATGGCAAAAGAGCGAGCTCAAATTTTTTTCTCAAGCGGAGCAAGAGCTTTTATTAGAGGGTTTTGAAGAATTACTAAGACGGCATTTAGTGCCACCCCACTTTTAACATCAGCTCACACACTCAGTCGACATTCCTTCAGGGGGCGCTAGCTCTCTTATTTAACTCCTTTTTAATAGACCAAAGGCATTTATGTGGGATTATTAGCAGAAATTGTATAGAGTGTCATATTCGTGGGGTCATATGCTTGGAAATACTATTTTATGTCTTCCATTTGATTCATTATAGTGTGCCACCCAATAGCAAAGATTGATCCCTTTAGTACTTTTTAAACAAAGTCTCAGCTTCAGTTTTATATTGTGTTTTATAGTAATGTGTTGTTCAAGCTCTTTAATAATCAGATCGCTGCATTATATATATACATAGTCATTATTTGGAACATGCCAGACACCCAGCAATTGCAATCATTTTCTGCTTTGTTTCTTTTGATATAAAACAGCTCATCTTTCAAATGAATGTTTTTCATCTTTGTTTGAAGTGTATAGCAAGATATAAAAGTGAAGGAACGTATAGGTTACTTGCGTAAACACTGTTCCCTGAGACATGGAACGAGTACTGCGTCTGCTAAGACACATGGGGAAAACTCCTTTTTCCCCCTAACTGAAGCCTATTCTAAAACGCAGTTTTATTATTTAC
>JAUCNO010000353.1:367115-380261 GCA_032353835.1 Enteromius viviparus
TATTTACAAAAATGTGAGGGGTGTACTCACTTTTGTGAGATACTGTATATATATATATATATATATATATATATAAAAAAAAACATTATTTTACATTTAATTTCTTGTCTTATTTAACTGCTATTTTACTGCTGTTTGATAACCTATTTTTCAGGGATAAATATAAATATATATATATATATATTGAGCAGTACTGGAACAGACCTGCCTTCAAAAACAGGCAGAGAAAGACACATTTTCTCCATTTCCAAATCGAGGAGTTTGGGAAGAATGCATTTTAAGGCATTATAGGTTCATCACCGATGTAAAGACTGTCTCAAAATGCATGAGCTCAGTGAAGGGAAAAAATATATAAATCCAAGATACTAGAATAGGGGAAAGAAATGCTGACTACTGTAACTAAAAATGTAGACAATTTAGTTTAATAGTGGCCTGTTTAATAACAAAGTTGCAATCATAAATTTACATACACCTGACAAAGTCTGCAAAATGTTAATGATTACATCATAATAAAAGTGATCATACTGTACATTAACATGCTGGCACATTGATGCTTACGATACACCTTCATCACTCGCATTGCCTGGATCAATAACACAATAATATATAGACTCTTAAGTGTGTAATGGGAGCAGACAAGAGAGGAAACCCTATGGCCATTAATAAAAGACATTTTAACAACATTGTACCAGGATTTCTCAGACACAGCGGTCCCGGTTTACAGTCCCAGACAATGTTTATGCAATTGCAGTGATCTCAGGAGACAGACATCACTACTATAAACCACTCAGCGCACACATGTAAGCAATGCATCACCCTTCACCAAAGGTCAGCACACTCTCAGTGTAGTATTAAAGGTTTTATGGGAAACAACTCACTCTTTTTTAGATGACTATTGCAGGACATGCATGTGAAGCATAATGCACAAATGTTAAAGAAGCCATTAAACAAAGCGTAGATTTTCCTGTGTTGACAAATTTGCTATTGACACAGGAAGTTTGGGCGGGTCACTAGCAATTTGTTTGTGTCAGTGAACAAACAATGATTCGCTGCTTGCTACTGCTAGATGAATGCAGCTTGTACAGTATAAGTATGGAATCTCATTATTTCCTCAAATTTTATTTAATTGTTTCCAGTCCATTAAATCCATGTATTCCATGTATTAATATATCTAGATTCTGTGGTATATATGGTCAAATATTTTTTTTGTTACAAAAAAAGCATGTCTAATTTATTAATTTAATTTGATTAATAATAATATAATTATATTTTTAACAGTGAAAAAAGTGTATAGTGCCTTTTTGTCTGTTGTATTGATAATTGTCTTATGTCTTTGTTTTAGGACTTATAACAAAAGTACAGAATAAATAAAAAATTGGTAGAAATCAAATTAATGCATAAAACAATTAATCTTTTAACTGTATTGAAATTAATTGTGAATATTTCCTTTAACTTTTTGGTAAATAAAAAAAAAAAAACTGGCATCACAAAGACATGCATAAACATGCTAACTTTATATTCAAATTTCCATATCACAAAAGTGTGCAGGCAAAATTTTGATTTCTTCATCCAAATGTTTGCATAACACATGATATTCTACATTATATGGTAAATTCCATTTTTATGACAGGGTTCTGCAAAGCTATCTGCCTTTTCCACAATGTGTGAAAATCCCAGGGCCCTATATGGCAGAAAGTGACATTCTCTGTAGTATTGCAAAACAGTTAAAATAATGAACTTTTAAATACAATATTTTATTCTAACTATAAAAGAAGAAAACTGAAAAAAAAAGTTTTAATCAAATTTTTAAAATCAGATAAAATTTTACATCTTCATGTTATTTGGAAGATATTTGAATCCTGAGACATTTCTGCCCAAGTACTGAAGATATTGTGAAAATCCATATGAATTGCTCTGTTCAATCCAAATTGAACAGAAGTTGTTTAACGGAACTTGCTTACAAGAAGTCCCGTCATATATCTCCTATTCAATAAAATGTTAGGTATTTATAAATAAGTCGTCCAGTGCCTCTTAAACTAGTCCTAACTGATTCCAGCGTCTGTCAAGGCCAAGAACATGGATAAGAAGTGGGCTAAGAGTCATGCTATCACCCGTTGTCCTCCAAACATTCTGGAGGGTAAAGTCTGCAGATTATTTGAGGGCAGGTGTACACATTGTGTGCCTCTTACAGCAGTGAAAGGATCTAAAAACTAGAAACTGACTCAGGTCATGTTGAGCCTGAGAGCACAGAGAATCCCTGTGGGTCGCTGGCACAGTCACAGTCACACAGTGTGTATACAGTACATGCCTCACGCACGAGCATTGCAGGACTTTGCCTGCACACCATTTACGACACGAGCTGTCCTGTGGAAATAAATATGACTCCATAAAGAGAGAAGGGTGGAGTGCAACTCAGAAGCACATTCAGAGTAGGGCTGTCAAATGATTATTTGCAATTAATTGCATCTAAAATAAAGGTTTTTGTGTCCATAATATATGTTTTTTTCTAAATAACAGTGCTCTGTTTAGCTGTTCACAATAAACAAGGGACTGGTGAACAACCATCACAAAACATAAAAAGACAGTCGTGCATTATCCCACACGGTTACAGAACAGAGGGTTCTCAAACTGTTAAAGAAGGCATTTGTACTAATTTCAGCTATTTATTTATTTATTTTTCATCTTGTGAAATATATGTAAACAAACTCCCATTCTTTCTACCTGACTTACCTGTCAGTTTCACTAATGGCCCATTAATGGCCCCAATGGGGAGTAATGTTTGTCTTTTTGATCCTATTCAGGATCATTCACTATGGCTTGGATGGCCTTATTTTAGAAAGTTTTATTTTCCCAAAACAATTTTCTTTCTAAAAAATGCAAACATGTACATCCATCCTGGTCACATATTATTGTAGCACAGTTTCTGCTGTATACAAAAAAAATTTATGTTGGTCAATAGTATGTTCTAAGTAGCTGAAAAAAACACAAATATCAGAGCATGTCCAAACATCTCAGGGGCCCCAAAATCACCTCAGACTCCAGAGGGTTAATGTGATTTCCTCTTTATGAAGTGAGCTTGTGCAGAGAGTGACAGTGGTCCGATGTGTAACATGTCCGGAGCCTAAGGGCCGGCCGTCGAGGGCTGCCACCGCCATAGAAGGAGAACATGCAGAAAGAGGGAGACCATGTTTAGTGACAAATGTTTCATCAATAAAGCTCCCTGCTGCCCCAGAGTCCACAAAAGCCTCAGTGTTAATTATTCTTTCTTGTGAGATCAGACGCACATCAATTTTCATAACTGGGTTTACAGAAAAAGCACTCACCCGAAGTGTTCTAGGCAATGGTGGCCGGACTGGGCAGGTTGCGCGGATATGTCCGGGTTGACCGCAGTACAAACATAAATTATGCATGAGGCGACGATCGCGCTCCTCGCGGGACAGCTGAGTCGTTCCGATTTGCATGGGTTCCACTGGCGCTATACTGAGACGTGCGGGAGGGTTTTGCGGAAGAGTGCGACGAGGCTTGCGTGCACGAAGAACGTGATCAGTCCTGATAGCCACCTCCATGTATTCGGACAAACTCATATCAAGATCACGGCTCGCTAGCTCAACCTGCAGTTCCTCCCTCAAACCACGACGGTAAACAGTCATGAGCGGATCTGAGTCCCAGCCAGTTTGAGCCGCCAGCGTGCGGAAGGCCATAGTATAATCAGCGGCGGTGTTATTGCCTTGCTTCAGAGACATTAACTCGTCCCTAGCATCCCTTCAATCCACGGAGTGATCGAACACTTCTTTAAACTCTCTAATAAAGCTTCGGTACGAGGGGAAAGACATGTTATTCCCTTTCCACAAAGCAGTGGCCCAGTCTAAAGCTTTTCCCGTCAATAAAGAGCAAGTCAGCGCGACTTTACTGGCATCGTCGGTGTAATTCTGAGGCTGCTGACTCATGTAAATGTCACACTGAAGCATAAAACCATCACACTTGCCTGCAGCTCCGTCGTACTTCTCGGGAAGGGAGACCCGCGCCGGGGCGATGGGTGCGGCGGCCGCTGGTGGAAGCTGTACAGCGGGAGGCGCGGGAGGCGAGGACGCAGCTTGAGTGAGGGCCGCAGTAGCGGTGGTGAGCGCCTGAATAGATCGCACTAATTCATCAGTCAAGCCGGTGAGTTTTTCGAGCTGGGCCTGGTGCGTGGATAACATGGATGCTTGCCGACCCATCTCTCCCATCATCTCGTAGATAGCCGCTGGATCCGGTGGCGGCGAAGTCTTCTGTAATGAATGCTCGGGCTCAGATGGATCCATATGCAGGCTTTTATTGAAAATCGAGGTCGTACAAGCAAAGTTCAAAATCCAGGCAAACAACAGCAACACAGGTAATCCGTAACTCATAAACAGTAAACAGGCAAAGGGTCGGGACAGGCGGCAACAAAAAAGTAATCCAGAGAGACAGTCCAAAGTTATCAAAATAATCCAGAAAGGCAACAGGGAAAAATGCTCAGTAAGGTCTGCAAGGCAAAACAAGACTTCGCATCGAATAAACGTCCAGCCCTGCCTTTTAAAGGCCTCCGAATGGCGGGAGAAGAAACCGGAACGGGGCAAGGTACGTGGGTGAAAAGTGTCCGGGTAGGAACTAAAACTCCGGTGATAGTTCCCGCTGCTGGGCTCCGGAGGGAGCGGTGCGGCTTGTGACAACGTTGTTGTCCTTTACATGACTCATTCATTGCAATAAGCCACTACTAAGATTAATTTTTTTAATTAAAATGAAATATTACATAACATATATCTACAAAATATATCTAAGATAACATCTAAAATGCAAAAAAAAAAACAATTATAAACAAAAATGTTCACTTGTGTTTAAATTCAAACAACACACTGGCTAAACCTGATTGGTTCCGGAGCCACTGGACGGCTCTGATTGGTTCGTGTGATAATGAGTTGGCGCAGAAGAGCTCAGTATGTGAAATATGATGTGCATGCTAATGTCCCTTGAATGTGACTAAGTTTAAATGTAAGCAGTTATATTATAAAGCGATCGTGTCTCTTTAGAGCACTTGGAGGAAACCACACGATTCATACTGTATATCTTATATCATCATCCACGCGATATCTTTGGTGAATCGTGGACACAAGCTTTTCTTGAAGATGAACGAAAGTCTTTTTGGAGGTTTTGGAGCATCTTAAGGGTGAATGATGAAATGAATTAGAAAAAATAGGCCTAGGGGTAGAAAAATTCAAGGAATATGTCCATTTTAGGTAGCTAATGTGTGCTTCCTTTCCATTATCAGCATACCCTGTAATATACACAGGTTGCTTGAATAATTTATAAAAAATATTAGTGAGTTTGTATTTTTGTTGTTGTTGAGTGTGAAAGTGATGTTGTTGGGCTATGTGTAATCTTATGTTCAGAGTAACTTAGAGTGCTGTGTATAGTGACGACAAACAAGAGGATGAGAAAGTCATGCTTGATAAGGAGATTGTCAAAAGGTTACCTGAGATGTTAACAAATAATTCTAATAAATATCAATGCAAACAATAAATATTCAATAATTGATGCAAAATATTTTTGTCTAATTTTATATAAATTATTTTTTCCTTTCACAGATCCAGTCGTACTCAAAGAAGTGACCTCGTCCCACCGGTTCCCTCTTGGTCAGTCATTACTTCTCTAGTGCTCAGCTCCATCAGCCCTTCACCTGTGTCTTCAGACCAGCTCTGTCTCTATCGCTCAGACCCAAAATTTTATCAACCACAACATCTATATATTGACTCCTTACTTGACTCTGCTGTGGGTTGTCAGCTCTGGGTCTGTGCCATGTGCCAAACACCAGGCGTCCAGAGGATCATCATCTTCCCATCACCATCTCTTCGCCACATCCTGCCATCATTCCCTGTGCTCCTCACCATCCCTACAGCATCTCCTCATCTACCTCCAAAACACCCTCCGTCTCTCCCTGTTCTCTTGCTTGAACTTTTATCTTTGTTGTCTTTGCACACACACTGCTACTCACCTCTGTATTTTTTCAGTATATATTTTGTTTTTAGTAAACTGCATTGTAACTTTGATTTATTCATTGGTGTAAAATCCAATACTTTTCAGTAATACAGGTATAACCAAAATGTTCTATAAATGGATAAAATATCTCTGCCATAATATTTTACACTTTTTTCAATGTTGCTGTTTTTTAATAATGTACTATTGTATTGTATTTTAGTTCAACAAATTATCTATAAACATACTTGTATTTTAAGTGCATTTTTAATGCATTTAATAGTTGTTGTTTTTTCTCTCACAAGGGTATATATCAGGGTTCCCGTGGAGTCTTAAAAAGTAAAAAAAAAAACCACAACAAATTTTAGGTCTTAAATTTAATTTTAATTAAAATTCTTACCTTCATTCATTTTGTTAATTGTATTCAAGCGTTAAGACTAAAATAAAAAATTAAAATGCTGTAGAACTAATAATAAGTTGGTTGTTTTGTTTTCTAGTAGGCTACGTGATGATGATAATCCCATTGTGTGTTCACTACAGGTATAACTCCTGTAAAGTAGGTGGCGGTATGTAACCTGCCAATAAAATGAAGGAAGTTGGTTGACTAGGCTACCTGCCCGCCAAACTTGTGCAATGTTAAGTAAATATAAAGCTTGCTGCAAAATATGCAAGAAGATATTACAGCTACATTGGGTGTGAAGTCGCTCGAGTCTCATGCCAAAGCGGACAAACACCAGCTCAGAGTCAAACCATCTCACAGTTCTGTTTGGCATTCCTGCTGCCTAGGCCTACATCATTGTTTATTGTCCCTCCGGACTCCAAGGCAATAACGTTACAGCTTCGTCGAGTTGGTCTGATCTGATCTGATTCAAAATATGAGGTACTTTGGATTCTCCACATGTGACAAAACATATGTCATATAACAGTAATGATTAGTGACGTTTGGCAATAATCCCAAAATAAAAGTTTAAAGTACATTAAAAGTTTACGAGTGGACCAAACAAGATCTCTTATATAGCAAGAGTTGGTATAGCGGACTTTATCAAGAGAGATCTAATTAACACCATTATCGTCCTATGGTCTATATTATTTTTAACATCTATGCAACATTGTAGCCTATGGAAATGGGCCTAATTATAATTTTTTTTTATTTTGCACATGGGGAGAAAAAGAGTAGTGCATTCCAGATTCACATTCATATTCAGCCTGCCAGTTTTATATTCATAGTCAACATTCAGCTTTTACAGTCATTGGTTCCATTGAGATAATTGATAGGCTAGATAATGTAGAGGGAGGTTCAAATATTAGCCTACTTAAATTTCTTTTAGATGGTTTGTTAAGGACTGTGGAGAGAAGCTCCTCAGCCTCTCTTTAATTTCTGTTAATTTCTTTCAGTAATGTAGCCATTGTTGAATGTTGAATGTTTTATTAGCTGTATCAGCTCCATACTAGAAGAAAGGTTGTAGTTTAGCATGTAGCTGAATTTATATTTAAATGTAATCTTTAAGATTATTTTTTCTTATTTTCCAAAAGGAGGCATTGCATCATTTGGACTGCAGCAGACTGATTTCAGTGTCCATGGATGGACCCAATCTTAATTTTAAACTTTTGAACCGACTCCAACAGGACCATGCAGAGAAGTATGGCTAATATGTTTTTACACTTTTTTTACAGTGCATGGGGATGTCACTCAGGTCCCCTTACCAAGGAACTTATGGCATCTGTGGGTGCAGCCCGGTCAAAACAGACTCTTTCTTGATTAAGAGCGCATCAGAAAAGAAAAGGAATCTCAGAGCCAGAAAAGAAAGCTGGCTGAGCAGTGTCTAGTGGACCTTAAGAAAAGAAAGACAAACTGTATACCTGTCTTGTCAGGGAGGACTGAGATTGATGCTAAAGGGGGTGAACTTAGACATATGTAGGGTTAGGTTGTATGTACAATTGTTATGTTGGGAATATAGATATCAGAAGTTCAGCATTTTCATCTGTTTATTGCTGAGTTTCTTTGATATTTTTCTCTAACTGTATCAATAAAAATTTCTGTGATCATTCTAATGTTTATATTTACAGTATGTGTCCTGTTGGTCTTAAACTTCACACATAATGGTCTTGAAAGGTCTTAAAATGGTCTTAAATGTAACTAACTGAAACTAGCAAGAACCCTAATATATGCTGTTGTACTCTTTTTATTTACTCTGAATATCTGTAATGTGAACAACAGTATATAATGCATTAAAATTTTATAGATATCAAAGTGTGTATGTGTGTATATATACCGGGTAAATAATATAATAATAATATAATATACTAGTGTAATGCTAATGCATTTCAAATAAACTGTAATAATTTAAATGTATTTGGAGTACATTAAAACAATATTTGAAACATGCTATAAATGTAGTTAATGAAGTATTTAAAGTACATTTTAAATGTATTTTTAAGAAATACACTAAAATTGCACTAACTATACTTAAAATGGGTAAATTTTTACACAATTTCAATTCATTCAATATATTCCAAACATATAAAAGTTGAACTTAAATATATCTTAAAACACACTTAATATACTTAAAGTTGTTCCAAAATAATGCATTTAATATGCACTTAGTATAGTATAATTTAAATATATTAAGTATGTCTAAAAAAGCACAATTTAAACATATTTCTTTTTCACCTGGCATTTATAGATCGAAGCTAGCTGCTCTGCTAATAAACACACACTTACATTCTTTTATTTAATTATCTTTTATTCTGCTTAATCATTCATTCATTCTCATTTCTATCCATAGATCCCACATTTCTGAAGAGAGCGTGTTGTCCGTGGGGGTGGAGAGGACTCCCTTTTCTGCAGCAGTCACACAGTTCACACACCTGACACAATATCTGACCTCTTCTCACATTATAGTTAATAAAACCATAAAAACCTATTCTTGTGACTTGTTTGTTGTTGCAGTTCCATCATGTTATAAAACTACCACAACTAATTGAAGCTCCGGAGGTATTTATGACAGGATGTGTTTATTTATAGATTAAAGGCTTGTACATCAGGACGTACAGTTCCTCTTCAGGAACTCGAGCCGCATCCAGAAGACGCTATGGGGAACGCCTCCAGCATGGCGGCTCTGAACAGTGTGTAGAATCAAACCAATGAAATGGATTGATGTCATAGGCGGGGGACGTCACCGGCCAGGAAGCTTTAAAGCACATGGAGTGATACCGGCATTCAGCTCTTTGTCATTCAGCAAAGCGTACTCTGTGTGTGTGTGTGCAAACAAATACAGCGTCTCAACAAAACGAAAAAGAACATGTCCTCATACCGCAAGATGCAGAAGCAGAGGGTCGCCAACCACGCTCCTCCATGCAGAAAGAGTAGGGGTTGGCGACGTTCTGTCGAGGGCTCCTCTAAACCGAAGCAGGATTTGAGAGTCACGCTTCAGACGAAGAGGAGCTCTCATAAGAAGCCCTGATGCTCTTGCTTTAGGGCTTCAGAGGGCAGCCCCCCAGCGAAGACGAAAGGCTATACCGCATTACACGCCCCCTGTCAGTCTTCAGTGCCCTCAGGGGACTTTTTCACTAACCCTGCCAAGGTTACAGGGCATAGAGGTCCCCAGCGAGCACCAACCTCAGCCTCAGCCCGGTATAGACAACATCAGGAGGCTGAGAGTATTAACAGCAGGCACTCGCGGAGAACCGGCCGCGATGCCATCTGCGGCTGGCTCGCGTGTATACAATCAGTTGGTTCTCCCCTCTTATCCAGAGGCCAGCCCTGAGAGGCTGGCTACCTTAGTAGGTTTTCTGGCAGCGTGGAAACTACTGCCAAGTATACCTCATTGGGTCCTGCAGACTGTAGAAGGAGGTTGCAGAATCCAGTTTGGGAAACCTCCACCACGCTTTGCGGGTGTGTTACTGACACTCGTGCACACCGAGCAGGCTCTGGTGATGGAGCAAGAAGTACAGACATTGTTGAGAAAGGAGGCCATCGAGGTGGTCCCCAATCCGAAGGTTAGTACGGGTTCTACACCCAGTACCTCACTGTTCTGAAGAAGGATGGAGGGCTGAGGCCCATTTTAGATCTCAGGCTCCTAAACCGCTCAGTCATGAAGCTGAAGTTCAGGATTCTTTCTGTCAAGCAGGTTGTGTCACAAATCAAGTCCGGGGACTGGTTTGTCACGATAGATCTAAAAGACGCATACTTTCACGTGTCCATCCTTCCTTCTCACAGGAGATATCTGATGTTTGCTTTCGGGGGCAAAGCATTCCCATATCGAGTTCTCCCCTTCGGTCTGTCCCTCTCACCCCATAAGCTTACGAAGTGTGTGGATGCGGCCCTAGCACCTCTGAGGTTACAGGGCATTCGCATCCTCAATTATATAGATGACTGGCTAATTTTAGCGCAGTCAGCGGAGGAGGCAAGAACATGAGATGTAGTTCTTGCCCATATGCAACGTTAAGGGCTGAGACTAAATGCCAAGAAAAGTGTTCTTTCTCCAGTACAGAGAACCACATATCTTGGCGTGGTTTGTGACACGTATGACACCTGCGTGCACCAACAACACATCAGTAGTGTCTTATATCAACCACCAGTGGGGGCTGAGATCGCGACAGTTGTACAAACTAGCTCGCCATATCCTTCTGTGAGCCCAAGACAAACTCCTCTCAAACTCCTCTCAGTCTACAACTAACCCATAGTGCACCAGCGCCCAGAGTTGTGGCCTCTGAGTGGGCGCAGCTCATAGCCTCAGGTCTCTCAAATGAAGTTGTTGAGACTATCCTCCAGTCCAGAGCTCCAGCTACGAGGAAACTGTATGCCATGAAGCGGAACTTTTCACTTCCTGTTGTAGAGAACGGCAGCAGGATCCAGTTAACTGCCCGGTCGTTACAGTGCTGGAGTTCCTGCAGGCTAGATTCTCCACTAGGGTCACCCACTCCACACTAAAGGTTTATGTATGATACGCAGTATCAGCATACCACGCCTCAGTGAGGGGACGTTCAGTGGGTAGGGACCCTCTGGTAATACGTTTCCTCCGAGATGCATTGAGGTTAAGGCCTCTGGTATGCTCTAGAATCCCGTCGTGGGATCTCACTGTGGTGTTACAGGCCCTCTGTAGGCTGCCCTTTGAGCCTATCCAGGATATCTTGGACCCCTCCGCATGATCAAAGTGTCACGCCGAGTTGTACGTGCCTTAGACATGTGGGGGGAACCCGAGTTCCTACGTCAGGGCCCGGTGTTGGGAGCTCTGTGTCGCCGCATCACGCTAGCGATGGATCCATCCCTTACTGGTTGGGGAGTGGTCATGAGTGGCTGTTCGGCCCGCGGTCTGTTGGAGTTGTCTTCATCCAGTGGGGGCAGAGATCGCGACAGTTGTACAAACTAGCTCACCATATCCTTCTGTGGGCCCAAGACAAACTCCTCTCAGAGAACAGCAGCAGGATCCAGTTAACTGCCCGATCGTTACAGTGCTGGAGTTCCTGCAGGCTAGATTCTCCACTGGGGTTACCCACTCCACCCTAAAGGTTTATGTGGCCGCAGTATCAGCGGTACGCCTCAGTAAGTGGACGTCCAGTGGGTAGGGACCCTCTGGTAATACGTTTCCTCCGAGGTTCATTGAGGTTAAGGCCTCTGGTATGCTCTAGAATCCCGTCATGGGATCTGACTGTGGTGTTACAGGCCCTCTGTAGGCCGACCTTTGAGCCTATCCATGATATCTTGGACCGCTTGCTCAGTATCAAAACTGCGGTTTTGCTTGCTTTATGCTCTCTGAGGAGAGTGGGGGACCTTCAAGCGCTCTCGTGGCTCCTTCCCACCTCGAGTTCACCCCGGGCATGACGAAGGCTTTTCTATACCCTCAAGCGGGATATAGCCCCAAGGTCCCTACGCTTACATTACAACCAGTCGTGCTGCAGGCTTTTAACCCGCCTCCCTTCAGGGAGCCCAGCCAACAGGAACAGTGCGAGAAAACAGACCCTAAGCAGGTGGATGTGATTAACCTATCCTACGAGTCCTCTGGCCTCCCACCCTTGTTGGGAGTCAGAGCTCATTCGGCTCGTGGGATTGCGGCTTCCAAGGACCTTATTTCGAGGGTCCCGTTGGAGGAGATCTGTGCGGTGGCAGAGTGGTCCACCCCTCACACTTTCATCCGGTTCTATGGTCTAGACCTGCGAGCTACTCCTGGTGCTGCAGTGCTTGGTGAGTAGCCACACACACTGGGCAGGATTTGAAAGTGCGGGGAAGTGGGCATTTCGTTCCCCATAGCGTCTTCTGGACGCGGCTCGAGTTCCTGAAGAGGAACATCTCAGGTTACGACTGTAACCCTAGTTCCTCGTAGGAACGAGACACCGCGTCTAGCCGACCACACTTTCTGCATCCCTGCCGGCGTTTTGCTTCATGACAAGGTCCATGTGCTTTAAAGCTTCCTGGCCGGTTACATCACCCACCTATGATGTCTATCCATTTCATTGGTTTGATTCTACACACTGTTCAGAGCCGTCACGCTGAAGGCATTCCCCATAGCATCTTCTGGACGCGGCGTCTCGTTTCTTCGAGGAACTAGGGTTACAGTCGTAACCTGAGATGTTTTTATTATCCCCACCCTAAAGTAATAAAAGGGTCATGAATCAGGTCATAAATACCTTTTTGTCATTCCTAATAGTATATTAACTACTTGTGGTTTCGAGTGATAGGTGTTTGCCCTGTATGTTTTGGACAGTTGCCCTCACCAACATCATTGGCGGGTCTGCCAGGCTGGATGCCATCTGTCTCCATCCTAGCTGAAACTTGATTCTGACGGCCCTTTTGTGCAGTGGCTCCAGGAAGGTAGCCCTTCTGTTTAGTGGTTTGGGCTCTGGAATGGCAGCCATCCTGACTGCTGACTCTGACTGAGGAAGAGCGGCCATTTTGACTGCTTACTTAAGGTGTGTTCGAGCTCATGTTGCACTGCGCAGACCGATCCACAAGATTAGTCGACAGCAGTCGGGGAGGAGCTGAAAATGGAGCCTTCAGGTCGGACACGTTGGAGATCTCGTTGCTTCCTCAAACATGGCAGATCACGTGGCGTTTGTCTACTTTATTGCCAGTGTTGGAAGTAACGCGTTACAAAAGTAATATATTACAGTAATAAATTACTTTTTGCTGTAATGCAGTAGTGTAAGGCATTACTA
>JAUCNO010000353.1:442194-455414 GCA_032353835.1 Enteromius viviparus
CAGTCCAGAATGAACTTCTGCACAGAGACGGTTTTTCCGATTCCAGCGATGCCTTTAGTAAGAACAGTCTTGATCTGGTCTTTCTCCTCACTTCCTGGTCCAGGTGAGGCTCTAAAGATGTCACTGCAGTAGATTGGAGTGTCTTGTGAGTGTTGTGTTCTGGCTGTTTTCTCCATCTGTAAAACCTCATGTTCTTCATTCACTCCTTCTCTCTCTCCCTCTATGATGTAGAGCTGTGTGTAGATCCTGTTCAGGAGGGTTTCATTCTCTTGAAGTTTGTTTCCTTCAAAAACGTTTCTATACTTGTTCTTTGTGTGGGTTTTGTGTTGGATTATGACTCTCTGTAGTTCATCTACTTGTTTCTGTAGTTCTCTAGTGTCCTCTGGCAGGGCTATTTCTATATGCTCCCAGAGGTCAGAAGTCACTATACCATCACTTAGTATGGGGGGCTGAATAATGGATTTGTTACTCTTTATTGACAGATGGCTGGGTTCTGAGGATGGGACCTTCTGAAGTCTCTTCTTCTCCATCTCTTTACTGAGACTCATTTTAGAAGCAGCACTGTTCTCCATTCAAGAGGATACTACTCCTGCAAACAAATTTGTCCCTTAACAACAACTTAATTAGTTCATAGCTGTTTTCACATTATTATATATTGCTACAGTATTTCCTCTTTAAATATTGATTATTTTATTTAATACAGTGGAGAAGAAAAATATTCTAATGATATTCAATAAAATACTTGAAAGAATGTAATAAATATAAATATAAATGAATATAAATGAAAAGAGATTTGTTTTTAAATTACATACTAAATAACTAAAAGTGTAAAATTGATCTGATGTTGTGTTTTGGGTGCATCTTCAGCTAACCCAAACCGGCATTGTTGATGATATTCTGTAATTTCTGGCTATACTTACAATTGCAAAGCAAGCCTTTTAAATTTATATTGATCAGGACAATATATATATATATATATATAGATACACTGTAAAACATTGCTTTCACAGTACGTGTAATTACAATGTTCATAAAGTACTGGTTATATGTAAGTCCTACTTGGGGTTTGGTAGGATAAGCCTAGTTATTATAATTATTATTATTATAACAAAATACAATATACATGAGTAACAGTACTGTAAATTAAAGGGATACAAAAACATTTCTAAAAAAACACTGAAAATATATACCCCATATAAGTATAAATATCCAAATGTCTATCCTGTCATGCTTATGCAACACTACACAGATGACTTAACATATGACTTCATTCAAACGTAAATGTAATTTCAATATTTAAAATAAAGTTAGTGACATATCTTTAGAAATAAAATGTACTTACGTGAAATCTCCCTGACTTGTACAGACAACCTCTGTGTGGAACTACCTATTTACATTCTCATGACCTGTTCTTCCTGCTCTACCTGCTTACATTGTCAGGAAGGGACCCATAGAGTCACACTGTTTATTAGAAACATGCAGGTATGGAGTCACACCGCTAACCTTTACAATGTCATGAACACTCAACATACGTGGTACACACAACACTATTATACATTATTTATTTAACACACACACTTATTTACATTTCAGATGTGCACCTATAATCTATACCTGTACAAACACATTGTACCTGTTCATACTTGAATGTCTATATTATATATTGTGTTTTTGCTATTCTTTTTTAGTAAGGGTAGGTTTACATGTAGAGATATGGTCAAGAGTATATTTTTTGCATTAAATGTTGTTTCAGAGTCAACAAAATATGTAGACCTAGGGACACACTGAACTTGGCGAAATCAGGACGTGTGTAACACACACACACACACACACACACAGTCCTGTAGGAGGAGCACCTTCATCCACAACAAATCATCATCTACAAAAAAGTTTACAAATCTGTGACGGGAACAGGACAAAATGTTTAGAAAACTTTACCAAAGACTGGATTTACCAAACTCCCGTGAGATTGTGCTGTCACACCTGTCTCTGGTGAAGCATGTCATCATCACATTCGACTCAGCTGATTCTAATGCATGCAAAGTAATAACTAAGGGCTTGTTTGTCGTCAAAGTTTAGGTTCAGCTTTGCACAGGTTGTCGAACAAGTTTTCAAATGTTACCTGTTAGTTTTGATCTGTATTCAGTATTTATTCTGTATCTGTCCAGAAGATGGGTGCTATTTGATCATCAGATATTTTTTTCTAATTACAATCATAATGACAAGTGCAATCTGATACAGCTCGCTCAAGGCTTTGCATACTAAAACTGTATTCATTTATGTATTTATACAATAATTAGGATCTCTGTAAAGGCTGGAACAAAATAACAATGATCACATGAATTGGACCCCAGATGTAATTTATTAACTATGAACAAACTGAAAATAACAAGGGACTGAACTGTGTAGATGGAAACTGGACACAAAGCACTGCAGATTGAACAAAAACATTGACACTGTAAGATCTGCAGGAACAAGTTCATTTACTTTTGTTTCATAAGCCGGGTGTGGAGAAATGGAGGATAGCAGTGCAGTTCTTATGACATTGTTTCACAGCCATCTGTAACAGCCAGTGTCAAATATTGAAATGCATAGTATGATATTACAGCACAAAGATATTTGTTGAAAGATTTATCACTTATACATTCATCTTATTATTAACATCATGTTAGCAAAATCTTGTAAAGATGGGGAGTGTATTAAGAGCTGATTCTAATATCAAGAAAACCTCACAGTCTAAGTTTGTGTGTTCATTTGATCATCTTGTGGAAGCACAGTTTCAAAGGTTAGACAGGCCATAATACACCATCCAAACAAAAAGTGTTAAACTAAAGAAGTCACACCCTGTAGAAAGATTAAAGGTAGTATTAAGAAGCTTACTCTGTAACGGTGGTTCTGTACAGTTCAGGGTGAGCACGGCTCATTTATCGGACACACTCAGTCCAGTTCATTCGGGTTTAGTACAGTACAATAGAAGCCACAACAAACAGACTGAAAAGTACCACATATCTCAGGGCTGGGGCAATACTAAATGAACACTGAATGCAATATCTTGTTTCACTTTGAATTTTTTTACAGGGGTTTATTAAACAACAGGTAAAAAATGTGATAGAGATGTGATATGTGTTCATTATATCCACATATTGTTCTTTTATTCATTTATTTTTAGTTTTTGTTTTTGAACTGTTAATCGTATTTTTGCACTAATATAGGATTACATATAATTTAAGTAATTTAATTTAATAACTTTTGTATTAATGACAATAAAGGTTGTGATTCTGATTTGTCATGGTACAAAGAGAAAACGTTTGCGTAGTCTGTGTGTCTAATGAGAAGTCTCTCTCAGTTCTGTTAAAATAGAAAATGTATTAAATAAAAAAGAAAACATTTTCTAAACTGTGATTATTTCACCCCTAGAGGGCGCTGTGCACTGTGTTGACGTAGGTCACCTGTTCACATCACATAATATTAACCTGCTCTGGAGGTTGTATCGGACCAACCTGATCTCACAGAATTGCGTGAAATAACCACAAACTCTTAATGCATCATTCCGTGTTAGTATCACGTAATGACCGAAAATGGCATGAAACTACCACGTAAAAGATTACAATGCAATTCAGTGACATGCATCAGCCATGATCCACGCACGGATTACTGAATTTATTAATATAAAATGTATACTTTTATTGTAGCACCTAGCCCCACCTTTACCCTTAACCTACCCACATCTGAACAATATAAAACACACACAGACAATAAGAGCGCAGTCACAGGTATTTATTTCAAAAACTGACCATAAGCAGTAAAAAAAAAAAATATTACAAACAAGTTGTTGCATTTCAAGTCCTTCTGAAGCCATACAATGTCTTTTATACGAAGAAGAGAGTAAAATACAAGGTTTTAATCGCTGAAATTATCCCCGCTCCGTTAACGCTTTGACTCTTATTCAAAATACACTCTCGTCCTGTAGAATGACGCAAATCGATCAGAAGACACACAAGAGCCAATTACATTTCACAACAGCATGATGTGATCGGTTACGAGACACGCTAGAGCTAATAGATTTTTACAACCAAGTCTGACGCAAAGTTTATTATCCAGGTGGCATTTTTCAAATTTGTGCAAAGCGGCCGCTGCCTGCAGCAGAGATGAGTCACGGCGGACGGAGAGATGGTGATCAATCGTTTTGTCTCGGAAAGAATTAGAATATTAATCCTTTTTAATAAATAATGTCTGTAGTTGTAATGGCTGGTTTATCTTGTCTTTTATTAACAGGTGGTAGGTTTAGGGGCAGGTGTTGGGTTACGTGCTCATATAAATAAATGAATATAAATAAAACTGTTGTGACTGTTTACAGTGAAAAATCACATCCCAATACATATCCAATAATGGCAATATAATTAACCAATATTTGAATCCAAATTCGTGCGTGGATCACGGATGATACCTGAAACGGAATTAAATTGTAATCTTTTACGTGAGCCCATCACGCAATTTCCGATGATTACATGATACTAACACGAAATTATGCCTTAAGAGTTCGTGGTTATTTCACGCAATTCTGTGAGATCAGGTTGGTTTAAAAAGCAAAAGAAATTGTAGATATAATGCATTAATCAAAATGGTTTCTCTGAGCTACAGTACAACTTTTATTTGAGGAAAATTGCATGAGTGTCAGACAGGGACTTGTCTGTATTCTTCCTGCAGGCTTGGTTCTGGTTGGCCGTCTTGTTCCAAATGCATTTTGTCGCAAATACCTTGTAAAAGAAACCCCTTTGATGTTCTTCTCCCTGAAAGAGATTTAAAGAAAGGTTTTTGCGGTATGCTAATACTCTTCAATTGACTTGTGAGTCTTTTCATTAACACTTTGCTTTGGCAGACTATCTTAGCAAAATTGAATAAAAGACTTAACTTTTCTGTGTCCTCTTTGCCTGACCAACGGCGCAGAGGCATTTGGAGTGTCTGGGTACTCCGTGAATCTTGTTAGAATGCAGGTGGCGTCTCAGCAAAACCAAGTTCAGCATTCTGGGGAGCGCAGAGAGAGATACTGAAGATGTTGAACGTTAGGTGGTGATTAAACTCTCAGCCATGCAAAAGTAATGAGTCGGGAAATATATCAAAGGACGAAGCTTGAAGCTGTAATAGCCTGGAGTACGTCTACATTAATAATGTTGTTAATTTCTTCTGCTCCTTGCCTCGGTTCCAATGTTATATTCTTTTGCTTTCATGTACGGCTTTGTGTCAGCATCAAAGATTTTTTAAATTCGTCTTAATGTTTATTACAGTTAGAAGGTTTTTTTCTTTTTTTATCAAGTGCTCTGATATGAAAGCGTTTCTGAAATTAATACACATTCAATAACTTTTTTTTTACTAACTTCTAATTCTTTAAACACATTTCTACGAACAAATTAATCTAACATCCCTTTAAAGAGGAGAATTGCTGCTTTATGTGCAATGAAGAACCTAGCAGCTCTTTAAAGGAACCAGTGTTCATGTGATTGCAGACTGCAGTCAGTAGGTGGCAAATGCTCCTCATTTTATAGAAGGTTTTTATCATCTTAGAAGATAGAAGCAAACACCTGCAACACTGTCAGATCTCTGCTGGCTATGCAAATTGAGTTATTAGGTATGCTGTATATTTTGATAATGCAGACCTGTTTGTGTGTGCATCTTAGTGCATCTCGTTATTTCTTTCAACTTGAATATATATGTATAATACTAAATACATTTATGACACTGAAAATACACACAGATTAATACACTTTAGTATCGTTTCATCTATTTTAAATAAAAGTAACACAAAGAAGAATACTTTTGTTGTAAGGCTAAAGTCATTGTGGCCTTGGGCATGTGAGCTAAAGAAATAGTTGAGCTAATAATGAACATTCTGATCTCATGTATTCGTCCTCGGTGCTCAAAATAGGCCTGTAAGTGCGGATTTCTGTTGGACAGCTTGGGTTATTTGCACAGGCAACTTACATTTATCCATTCAGCAGACAATTTTATCTAAAGGGATAACAGATGCACCAAAAGAGCGATAAAGCTGCATGTACGTAAGTGCTATGACAAGTCTCAGTTAGCATGGTACACGTAAAATAGCAAGTTTTTTTTTTCTTTATTATTACTTTTTTTATAATAAATAAAAATAAAACAGTAGAAAATTAGTGTAGGAGAATATTTTTTTTAAAATCAAAAGAAAACAAGTGCAGAGAATAGAGAAAATAATCACTAAAAAAGACACCTTAAAATACGACCTTTGGGTTACAGGTCCGACTCTCTATCAGTCTTCGTCTCGTGCTACTACAGCTCCGTGACAGTACGGAGAATAGAGGCTATTTGCTTTACTTTGTTTTTTTTTTGTCATTGTTTTAAATAAATGAAAAAGAAAACCAGTAGTTAGAAGAGGGAAGAGACACGAGATGTGTTTTTAGCCATCTAAACTTAAACTTGAACCTATGGCTTGTGCATCCAAATTTATAAAAGGGAAACTGTATATATGTCCTAATCTACAGTATAACACCACAATTTTTTTTGTTAAATTTATAATTTCAACAGTTAATACACAACCCTGCAAGTAAAACTATACTGTATTATACTCTTGCTTTAAAAAAGGGCAAGTGTCAAAATGTTGAATTATTCTATGGGAAAAATATATATATATATATTATTTGCACATAGGTGTTTTTCCTTCATCAGAATTAACCTGCAGCCTACTTTCAGAGAACAACTTATTTGTTTACCTCCTGAATTTATGTACAGCAAATACAATATCTAACAGCATACACAGGCTTCTTAGGGCTTGAGTTATTAATGTCTTAATTACTGAGGCTTTAAACACAATATGATCTTAACACTTATATAATGATGCAAATAATTGGATAATTAAGCTTTCATTAAACCTAGTTCATAAAAATACAGTAAATGGATAAGATGAGTCATAAAATGTTAGCATGGTAAAAGAGAGCAAGAAAGAAAGAGAGAGAGAGAGAGAGAGAGAGAGAGAGAGAGAGAGAGAGAGAAAAGCAGAGATTATAGAAGAGCCTTTGATGGCAGACCGGGCTCTGGGAATCCTAGCGTGCCTTCAGGGGTAGAGCGCTCACTCACTGCATCAATAATGGATGAAAGATATCTTGTTCATTGCAGGACTAAGCCAAGCCGGCATACTGATTTCTAGCCGTGAACCTTATGTAAAAATTGCATCAGTGGGTTTAATTTCCCTCATTAAAACCTGCATTCCTGAACACTGTCAGTTTTACGGAGGAAGCTGAAGGGCTCTATTTTTGCGATTTTTGTAGGAGGCTTGTTACTCTCAATAAAAACTAAATGTAGGTTCATCTTGTGGGGTGAAATTAGCGTACTGTATTATTCAAGAGATTCTAATGGAATTAATGAAGCACTGAAGGGACAATTGAGAGACGAGTAATGGAAGCTTCTGAACATAATGGTATAGACAAGAAAACTGAAATCTTCCTAGACAATCACAATTATTAAAATTATATTCTTTTGAATCAGTAAAAATATGAATATGGTAATATTTAAATTAGTGCTGTCAAACGATTTATTACATTCAAAATAAACTTTTTAGGTTACATATACATGTATGAGTATCTGCATTTATTTATGTATATAAATACACACACATTCAGTATATATTTTTAAAACATTTATTTGTATATGCTGTATATATATAATTTTTATTAAATATAAATATATTTAATATATAATCATAACATTTTTTTCTTAAATATATACTTACATGTGTTTGTGTAACGATCCAGCTGGATTCCCTGGTTGGCACTTCCATCGTTCATTCTCTTCACTGCTCGGACTCCTATTATGTTTCTGGACTTTTATTATCTAGTTTTCTGTTCTATGTTCAAGACTCATATTTTGAAATGTCTCCATAGCAGTTTATCGTTTCTCCACCCCTTAACCTCATCTGTTTCAGTATTTAAGTTCCGGGTTTTGTTCGTCAAGGGCAATTCATTGTTTATGTGTATGTGTATGTTTCGCCAGCCATTGTAACCAGTCTCTGCGTTTCCCTAGTTTTCCTTTGCTTCAACTTTTTGCTACGGACTCTGATCGCGCTCTCGCCTCGCTCCCTGGACACTGTTCGCTATTGTTTACGACCCATTGCTACGGACACTGACCACGCTCTCGCCTCGCTCCTTGGACACTGTTTGCCACTGATCACCGACTTATCGCTACGGACACTACGACACTCTTGCCTCTTCTCTTATACCCATGTTAATTGTTTTGATAACTGCCTGTTTGACGCTGAGTTTGGATTTCGGATATTAAAGTGTGCACATGGATTCGCACGTTCCCTGTTTCATTCTTGAAACACACCAGTTCGTGACAGAATGTGTTTATAGATTCCATGAATCTAAATGATCCAGCAGTGCATTTAACCTTGGACATGCTGGTTACTTTTTCTTTTATCCCAGTGTAAATCCTTATTGTGATAAACTAAAGCTAAATGACCTAAAAGCAAATTTTACTTTACTTTATTTTCTATAAGTAAACACAACTATGAAAGACCTTTTATCTTTTTCTTTTAATAACCTAAGGAAAAAGAAAATTAATGAATCAATCAATGAATTAATTAAATATAATAATGATAATAATCCTCAGTAACAATTTTAAGCGGAGTGTTGTTAGATAAACTGTATAAAACAAACTACAACAAAAAAGCATTTAAATAAATAAAGTAGTTGTTTCACGTTTTCAGGATGGGAGGGGATTTCTAGTTCAGGACCATTTTGCCAATCCAAAACTTCATGCTAATCTTGTTTTGCAAAACTACTTACTTGTTCAAATATATGCAAATAAAGGCAGAACATGTATTAATGATGTGAGGGCTGTTGCAGCATACAGAGCTTCCTGGTAAATTTTCATCACACCTTTCTTAGATGGAGGACTCTAAGACATGGCAATGGAGAGCTTCAAAGTATGCAGACATTTATGTGCTGCTTTGTGCCTTATGATTTCTTGAACAGATGTTATTTGAAGGGCAACTGTTTTAAATGCAGATCTCATTTGCAATGCAGATATCTGAATAATCCCCTCAGTTACTCATACCAACACCAATATCTTTGTCTTTTTTCATGTGTCCAGCACGTACAACTGCTTCTGTACTTTAGAGAGAGAGAGATAGAGAGACAGTCTGTCTTTTTCTTTAGTCTGTCTTTTTATATCAGTGCTTCTTTTAGTTTCCTCTGAGGAGAGCATTTAGTGGAAATCTTCATTGCTTGGAACAGTTTTTTTTTTGGTGACCATCATGAACTGTGATCGGTGCACATAAAGGGTCACATACAGACATTTGTCACAGTAGTGCTTTACTGCTGTAAATGCATTAGCAAATCTTCACACTCTTCCTGTTAGTAGCATGAAAACTCATAGGTTACTTCCGAGACACGGGGACGAGTAAAAAAAAAACTCCTTTTTCCCATTGAAGCCTTATACAATCATACAGTGAAACTGCACGGCCATTGGTTTGTGTAGTGCTTTGAAAACTAACCAATTGGTTGGTTGCGATGCTGGGCGAACATATGGCTGCAGCTCGCGCCGAAGCCCATTTGGATGGGTATATAAGCGCCCGCTTCGCCACAGGATTCAGATTACTTCGACTGAATCGACGAACACTTATGCGCAACATGGAATGCAGTACTCAGGTAACCTGGTTTATGGAAATAACCTATTTGTTCCTTGTTAACACTTCACTCGTACTGTGTCTGCTAAGATGCTATGGGAGATCAGTTAAACCCCGCCGCACTGTAAGTATGGATGGTGAGGACCAGCTAGTCGCTTCACAAACCTCTGACAGGGAGATGCAGCTAGACCACGCCTATAACCAGGAGATAACTCCACTGGGGCAATTCTGGCCCATTGAGGAGTAGGCTAGCAAAATAGTGTCCACAACCCACTTCGAAAGCCTTTGCTTTGAGACCGGTAATCATTTGGAGCGGTTACAGCAGCAAATGAACAGCTGGTCAGACTTTCTGAAGGCTGCTGACTGCTCAATGTAGGCTCTCAATGCCCTGATCGGGCAGAGTGTTGTAGAGTGTTGATCCTCTGTTGCTGGGGGTAGCACAGAGAGGGATACCACCTGTGATCTAATGATGTAGAGAGCACTTTCAGCACATAACCGAGCCTTGGTTTTAGGATGACTTTTGAGTCATTTGGCCTAAATTTCAGGCAGGCGGGGCTCACAGACTTACAACGCTTGCAGGTCACGTATTTGCTAAACTGATGCCAGTGCCATTAGCTGAGCAGTCTTAAGCGACAGCACCTTCACTGTAGGCGTTTGCAGGGGTTCAAAGGGCGCACCCTTAAGGGCTTCTAGCCCAGTGGGCAGGTCTCAGGTGGGGATAGTGCGAGGGCAAGAAGGCCTAAGCCGTCTCTAGCCTAGGATCCCATCAAGTGGCCAAACAAGCGCCTGCAGGCTGGGTTGTGGGTATCGAGCACTCGGCCTGAGACAGAAGGTCTCATCTCAGAGGAATGAGCCACAGCTATACCGTCAACATTGTGTACAGGTCTGATATCCATGGCTGGTTCTGCCAGAAGAGGGCTACCAGGAAGATCTTGTGACCTTCCTCCCTGACACGGCTGATGACCTGTGGGATCAGCGCAGTCGGGGGAAAAGCATAAAGGAGGAGGCCGGGCCAGGCTTGGGCCAGCACATCCATTTCTCTCGTAAAATAAGCTGGGCATTGCCCTGGTTCAGTCTGCTCGGAAGTCGCTCTTATTAAGCATAGATTGTACTGGGCCCACTTTAGGAGGCGTGCATAGTCTGAGGGGGTGATGTGATGAAAAGCCCCCTTGGTGATTTATGTATGGTACCATTATCATACTGTCCGAGCAAACCAGGATGTGGCTATCCCTCAGATGTGGCAGAAAGGCGTGGCAGGCATGTCATACTGCCATCATTTCCTGGCAGTTGATGTGCGAGCTGCTGTCTGGCTCTGATTACAGGCCGTGCACCCCATCCTGTTTTGGAGGCATCTGTCATGATCACCTTTCTCCTGCTGGCCATCTGAAGCGGGACTCCTTTCTGCAGCCAGCGGGTATTTCTCAATGGGTGAAGAGCTGTGGGCTCTTTCTGCTTTTAGCAAGGATTACAGCGGCCACATATGTAAGAGACCGAGCTGCAGTGCGATGAGGGATCGCGATGTTGCATGTTATCTGTTTGCTGGGCTACAGTGCAATCTTGGTGAAGTTCACTCTAATTCTTGATCTAAATGGCTGAGGAGAAGCCCTTTGTCTTTCTGCCTGCACTCGCGATTTGGCTGGAATCATCCAGTCGTCAAGTTCAAAATACGGATTCCCATCTGTCTCAGTGGCAAAAGGCTTACAGTCAGGACCAGCAAGGTGCTTTGTTGCTGAAGGATAAGAAATCTGAATCTTCTGACAAAGATAAAAAAGGCCGTTTATATACTTGCGGCCCCGCCCATTCAGACGGGCTTCGGCGGGAGCTGTGGCCGTAGGTTTGCGCAGCACCGCAACCAACCGATTGGTTTGTTTTATAGTCGTGCAGTTTCACTGCGTAATTGAAAAAGGCTTCAGTTAGGAGGAAAAAAAGTGTTTTTCCCAGCAGACGCAGTACGAGTAAAGTGTAGACATGAAACCATCTGTCCTCTCTTCACATTGTGATTTTATATGTACATTTTTAAACAGAAAGCTATCATTCTCTACCAGTAATTTGATATCTGCATTTTCACCATAAAATCCCATTATAACTTCTATTTACTTATTTACTTTATTTTTGATTGTTGCTAACTTAAGATATGTTATATTATATAATATGATTTGTTCTAGTAGCTATGCAAATAGGAAATAAGAAGAAACATGATGTCAATTACTTCCTGTCATGAATGCATAATGTCCTCCCATGATATCTTCCTCCAGTTTACCACTTCTTCTTATTCTCTGACACCTAAGGGTGCTGGCCACACTGCAGACAGTCAGTGGGTAACCACCGTTTCCACCAATCCCAAAAGGACCCATCCAATGGTGATTCTGAGATAATTAAACACTGCAAAGTTCTTAATGCAGTCAATGCTAGCAATCTGCGCACATCATACACTATATGGCACAAAATGACTGCTTGTCTGTTGAATCTAGTAAGTTTGCTAATCAATAATGAAATAATTTGGCTTTGTGTTTTCAGTTAGCTGGTACATCAGAAACCCCCCAACATCCCAACTCCCTATATATTTTTTGCTATAGTCATTCAGAAGTTTTTTGTATTTATTTAGTTTTGCAGCAACTGTATGATTTATCGGCTCACAGCACTGAAATGTCTCCATATGTACTCTGCAGCAGCATATAGCAATATCTATTCTATTCAAGTCGAAATATATTATATCATGTTGTAAGACCACTAACATATCAAGCTATTCAAAATTGTCATGACAGAAATATAAATCATAGACACTGTTATTATTGCCTACTGTTTTATAATTACAGTACATTTGTTCAATTTTTTGCTTTAAATATAAAAAGCATTTTACACTATTCAGACTTTTTTTTTCCTATTTATGGCGAGCAATATACAGGATGGGCCATTTATATTGATACACCAGTTTTCACTGCATGTCTTTCAGTGGTGGAGGTAACAAATTACAACCACTCACGTTACAGTAATTAAATAGTTTTTTACTCGTACTTGTACTTTTTTCAGTTTATTTTTAATTTTAAAGCTGTACGTTTACTTGTACTTAAGCACAAATTTAGCAAAATCATCTACTTCGCTACTTTTAAATCATAGTCTGTTACTGAGTATGCCCACATTTTTAATTGATATTCATACCTTTGATGCATTTCAGTAGCCAATAAAGATATCCAATCGTAAACGGACCAATAAAAGCAATGATATCTAAACCAGGAAAAGCTGACGAAATGTACGTTCACACCAGACACAACTTGCGTGAATAATTCATGCTATTCGCGCGTAGATGGACACTTAAACATTTTGAGTTTACTCGCTTCATTCACACGTGAAATTCCCTTCACAGCAAATGCGAATACAGGCAATACAAGACCATAAGCCACTGTCTACTAGCAGCAGCTATACTCTAGTGAAAAATAAACATACTTCATGCTACTGTCACGTTCGTCGTGTTGATGAAGGCAGGATACAACAGAACAGGGGGGTATTCCAGAAAGCTTGGTTAACTTACCATTTGGTAAAACATAACCTCTGGGTTGATTGACCCCAA
>JAUCNO010000353.1:559432-572933 GCA_032353835.1 Enteromius viviparus
TGGATTATCTCAGCAAAGCAGAAATGCTCACTATCACACATTTAGACTGATTTGTGAACAATGTTTGAGAGAAATGATAATATTGTGTGTCTGGAATGAATTTCAGATCTTTAAGTCCATCTCATGAAAAATCAGAGCAGAAACAAAGGTGTTGCGTTTATATTTTTGTTGAGTGTATATCTATGGCCATTTAAAATTTGGAATCAGTAAGATGTAAGATATATTTAAGATTGTCAGTGTCACATGGTCCGTCAGAAATCATTCTAATATGCTGATTTATAATCCATGCAGTGAAGAGTTGTGCTGTGTTAAATGGAAAAAATGACAGAGAGATAGAACATGATATAAAGACTTATGTTGTTATAAAAGATTTTGATTTTGAAGAAATGTTTTTTTTTTTGTTTTTGTTTTTTTACATATTCGTCAGAGACAAAACGTAGCACAGGTTTCAAATAAATATTAAGCAGCACAACTCTTTAAACTCTGATACTGAAACTAATCATATTTTAAAGTATATTATAATAGGAGACCAATATAAAAAGTGCAATGAAATTTTACAATATTACAGTTTTTTTTCTATATTTTTAATCAAATAGATGCACCTTGATGCACATAAGTATAAAAAGCTTGTTTCGGCCAATGAGTAGAAAATAAAAAGGTTATTATGACTTTTTATCTCTAAATTTCTAAATTTATCTCATTTTATTTCTTAAAATTGTAAGATATAAGATCACAGTTATGACTTTTTTTAGAATTGTGATATAAACATAAACTTTCTAAAGTCAGAACTAGCAATAACCTTTTTTATTAAAAGCTTTCATGGCTTCCATACATAAGATACTTAAAAAAAAACTGGAAAAAATCTTACTGATCACACACTTTGAACAGTGGTATGCACACACGCACACCAAACTAGCTTTTATGTCAAAGTACTGCAGAGTGCTGCAGAGAATAAAATAATTAATAATAACAATACGTTTGAATGGTAACTGATTCCATTTTTAATGCTTCTGCATCAGTGTTGTTTTTTGTTTTGTTTTTCTTGGTTGGGGGGCATTTTTTTTTTCTGCAGAAATCCAAAAGCCAGTGAATATACCCTAATGCTCATTCAGTAATACTAACCACTTAACTTACAAATTTAGCTTAAAAAATTACATCATCCCTGCAGCACTCCAGTTTCATACAGTTTCTATCTAAAGCCATCATATTCTATCAGAAGACTTGGAAAATAGTACCCAAGTTATATGAACTACTATATTTATGATGATCTTTTGCAGCTTCAGTCCCTGTTCACTATATAGTAAAGAGCAACAACTACTTTTATACAGGTTTAAATTACATAAAGAAGAGTGAAAATGACAAACCTTTCATTTGAAGAGAATTTTAAGCAGTGAAACAATTTCTCAAGTCTGGGTAAAATTGTCATATGCTGATATGAGTTTTTTTGAGATAAGTGAGAATGGCAGAGTCTGGTTCACTCAATCACACATTGATTCTATCAAACTCCTTTACATATTGCATCTTTTTTTTGCAGTAATTCAACGGGACTTTGCAATTTACTGACAAACCAGTTGCTCTGCAGCGAGCACATCTCTGCATGCACTCATTAGGAAACCTTTTTTTTGTGTAAAGATTTTTTTCAACTGAAACAAGTTTTTTTAGACAGGGTGATATGATGGCCTTCGGCTCCGATCAGTAAGCTGTAGTTCTGAAGAGCTTAATTTAAACTGATCCTGAGTTTGTAAAATACCTCTTACTGAAACACAAGTGTCACTGGTCTTTTCAACAGGACACTGTCTTTGATTAATGATTAAATCCAATGCTAAAGTGAAATATAAAGGCTTCAGGTGCCCGCTGTTTGTCTGCTTGTAAAGCAGTTGGTCTGAATAAAGACGTTTTAGTTTTTAAACTGTCATTGCACTTATAAACTGCCCTCCTGAGAGTACGGGAGACAGATGTCTTCTTATTTTTCATAATTTGCTTTCATTATTTTACATTTATGTTTATTGTATGAGTGAATTATTTTGTGTAATTTTGTAAATCCTAACTTGGAACTCAACTGTATTGATGTATCTAATAATTCTTTCTTTTAGGGTCAGATAAGTCTTGGTTTACTTTGTACTTTAAGGGATAGTTCACCAAAAAAGGAAAAATCTTACTCATGTCCTCGTGTCATTTCAAGGCCATAGAACTTTCAGCATGAACATTCCGCTAGATCATTTGTGTTTCATGGAGGGAAATACATCATACGGTTTTGAAATGACTTTAAATGTGTATATTACTTAAGTCTTAAAAAGGTAAATGAATACATGAACTGACCGTTTTATGTGAGCACATTCACCTCTTATTGTCTCATTATGTATCTCCTCTGAAAACATATAAAAGAGAACTGACCATTCATCTGAATGTGAATAATAATGACAAACTCTAGATGATATGCAGTATTTATCTTTTTTTCATCCCACGTAGATTAGAAAGCACAAATGTTGTGCTATGTTTTTTATCTTAAAAAACAATCTGAAGGAAAGTGCTGTTTTTGTAGGAGCAGCATGTGTCTTTGAAGTTAACAAATGAAACAGCTCATGAATGTCTTTATGGAAACCCACGCCACCCGCAGTTCCCTCACATACATCTACAATCCACAATCATTAAGCTAGGAAAGCTGTATCCTTTTAATAATGTAAACTTTGTAAAGCAATCGATTTTTTTTCTAGCTAGTTGACATTGTGTTTGATTGAGTTAGAATAGTTATATCTAGCATAACTATTTCACAAGAGATTTGCAGAATCCAAGTTTAAAACGTGCTTTTAAAATTCTCATTCGGAAACAAGGGTTATCAAATGTGTCTTGTTTTTCTTTGTTAAAATTACCTCACATGGACCGGCTCGATCCCAGAGGGTCCGGCCATCTCATCTGGATTGTTCAATAGTGCTTTATGCTGAATGTGATCTTGTGCTAAGCTTGTCATTTGTCATGGCAGAGATGCAACAGTGTGCTTATGTGTTACTTTCTATCCTTTAAAAATAGGAAACTTCGTTTTGCTGTATTGTCATACTAAACACTGAGTTTTTACTGCATTTGTTTGGCTGACCTTTTTACAGAGAAACAAGCAATGTAATTATAGACATCAATTATCACCCAATTCAATATTTTAGATCTCTTTATGAGCTTACATAAGCTCTAAACCCAGTGAAATAGCAGAAAGATCAAAACTAACACGTTTCAGATGGGAAATTTTCAAATCATTGAGATTTTCACTGAAGCCCAGTCAAACACTCCTCACAAATGTATCCTCTGATGGAACATTCCTTCAACAATTAGAATCAATCAATAAATAAAAGAAGCAGCTTTTGAAATCATATTGAAGCATCTGCTTGTTTTTAAAACCGGTGGACTCAAGGAGTTTGGATAATGACAATTCAAGGACAATATTTTTCTCAGATCCATGAGTGTTTGTAACCATTTGTAAATTCCTCTGTTTTGCTTCTGTCTTGTTTGGACATTAACAATGCTTTTGTTCATGTTTACCATTGGCTTTACATGAACCCTTCTGGCAAAACAATTAAAATGTATTTATTTTACAATGTTTGGTGGAGATATTTGGATGCTTTTCAATTTAGTTAGTTTTATATTTGTTAAAAATAGGTATTAAGTAGTCATCTGTAAATATTTTTATTATTTTATTTATTTTTCGTAACTTTTCTTGGTGACAACACCGGGTCTCTGCATAGGAATATTTGCATGTTTATGCGTTACAATTTTTGTTTTTAAATAACCTATTTGCTTTAAAAATTAGGCTATAGGGTTTTTAAGAGACAGTTCAGAAGTTTAGAAGTGTTCAAAACTTGGCTTTCACCAGCGCAGTATATCATTTTTCAAAGACTAAAGTTTCTTGAATGCATACTCTGTGAAGGATACCCAGAAACCAGAGCACTAAATGGGTCAATGGCTCAATAGGTGACAGTGTCCTATATATGCTAACTTTAATGGGTTATATTTTAGATTTTTGCAAACATGGCTATGTAACACTGTGAGAAGAAACTTCTTCTTGTGAGAAGAAACTCAAAACCTTATAACCTTTTGCATCATAAGAAAGTGTACACAGAATAAATTAATTCATGGTTGAAAATCAATCACAACAAGTCAAGTGAAGTCACTTTTATTTATATAGTGCTTTTAACCACTTACAATTTACAATACAGATTGCCAGAGGCAACAGCGGCAAGGAACCAAAACCCCACGATTAGAGAATGGGGGGAAAAAACCTGCTTAGTTGGGGCCAGTTCTTCAATTTTAGGCACATGTTAGATTGTGTAAACTGTTTGTGTGCATCTGGTTCCGACGATCTGTCCACGTAGCTCATCTAGGTGTTCTTGTCTCCAATGAAGATCATCTCTTTGTGCTGATACACCATCTCATAAGGATACGGACTGAGGAACAGAGTAAGAGAGACAGACTAATATTAGCATGGATGCCAATTTTACGATGTAACAAGTACATTGTGTGTTAAGGGGAGTGTTCCAGGTTCCGGCTGATCTAATAAATGGAGCCTAGCAATCCTTTAACGGATTTTAATAATAAATGTATGTCAGTGTGTTATGTGTAAGCCAGAGTAAAGAGATGTGTCTTTAATCTAGATTTAAACTGACAGAGTGTGACTGCCTCCCGAACCGTATAAGGTGCAACAGCTGCCATGAAAACATATCTTGGTTAATTATTATTTTTTAAATTCGTATTAAATTCTCATTCTTTATTTAATTATAAAGAATTAGAGTAAACGGGCTAGAAAGTCTAGAAATACTAATATTTTTTCATAATTAGCTGAATAAAGGGCTCCTATATATGTTAAATGTTTAGTTATTTTACAGCGTACAAATGTTTTTGTTCAGTTCTTTTCAAAAATATAATTAAAAAAATTTAGTGCTGTCAAATGATTAATCATGATTAATCACATCCAAAATAAAAGTCTTTATTTACGTAATATATGTGTTTATGCTGTTTATTTTTGTTATGTTTATATGAAGACACACATACAGTATATATTTAGAATGTATTTACATATAAATGCATTTATATATTTATTTTCTTAAATTTGATATATCTAAATATATTATAAACATATAACATATATTATAAACATATTTTCATTTAATATATACATGCATGTTTTTATTTATATACTTAATAAATACACACTGTACATAAAAATAAAGAAAAACTTTTATTTTGATGTTGAATAATCATGATTAATCCGTTGACAGCACTAAAAAAATGTATGTATGTATATATATATATATATATATATATACATATATATATATATATATATATATACATATAATAAATTAGTAAATTGGAAGTTGTCTAAAGTTTTTATTATTTTTGGAGAACTTGCCTATGCATATTAGTTCTAGTTATGCATACTTTTTTTTCCATACACAACATTCGACCCGAGTTGATCGATTGGACTTTACACTTATTAAATTTGCTCATATTTAACCATCTTAACATTGTTTATTAAGTATGTGCCACTATTGTAGTCACCACTGCAATGCTAAACAAAATTTGGGAGACCAACAAATAATTTACATTTCATGTTTATTTCCAAGTCGTCTCAAAAAGGTAAATTGTCTCTAATGCTGAACCATTAAAATGTGCTAAAGCACAGCAGTCTAAATTTCTAAAAGCTGCTCAGGACAAATACAATTTAATGATAAAAAACAACATTGTCAATGTATCATAACAATAATACCAATAATAATAATATAGCAATAACAATAATAAAAAGAGTAAAACAGCTACACAGTAGAAAGAATTCAACATCACAAGTGAAGAAAAAATAAAATGGAGGGTAAAATGTACAAAATTCTGCTGGGCAGAGAACAGTGAACCTGTTCTACAACAAGCATTCTTCTGGACTCAGAGTGTGTGTGGTTTCTAGTCAAACATATCGTCGTCATCGTCATTATCAGATTCTGCAAAGTATTTGACTTCTTTCTTGGCTCGACCGGATCGATCTCTGCCCGAGTCCAGGCGGCTAAAGCTGTTCATGCCTGCATCGTCATCATCTTCATCATCAGATGGTGCCTTCTTTGGTTTCTACATGCAAACACACACACACACACACACACACACATTTACACACAAACAACACTGTAAGACACTGCACTTCTTGTGGGTACCTGCAAGCAATTAGTCAAAAACAGTTTTTACTTGAGTAACAAGTCCTATAGTTTAGAAAACATTGCTGCTATTTTGAGTTTTAGAACTGCTCATTTTAATATTGTTCTGTAAATTATAACATTTGCCAGACTGCTAGCGCCCTCTGCAGGACATAGAGTTCATCAAACTATTTATTAGCATAGTTCTCATTACAAGTAAAGATCAGTTCAAAATCAAACCTTTTGACTAGTTTATTTTGTAGCAAATAATTTTCACTACTTTAAATAATTTTAACTACTTACAAACTACTGTATTCACACAAAAACTATCCTGAGCTGTGTCCTGCTTTTTTTGTGAGGAAAAGACTTTAGCAATTCTACTTCAGAAGCTGAAAATTTGATGTTGCATTCAACTGGAAAATAATTCATTAATTCATTAAAGAATTGTATTTGTTATTTTCCTACCCATTTTTATTTATTATTAATAAACATATGTATTGTGGAGGCCACACATACTACTGAGCCTCATTTTGACTTGTTTTAAGGACATTACATCAATGTTGGATCAGCCTGTAGTGTTTTTTTTACTTTAATTTTGAGTGTGACTGCAAATCCAGACCTCCATGGGTCATTAATAAATTTGATTTCTATTTATACTTTTTTGTGTGATTTTGTTGTCAGCACATTCAACTATGTAAAGAACAAAGTATTTAATAAGAATATTTGATTCATTCAGATCTAGGATGTTATTTAAGTGTTCTCTTTATTTTTCTGAGCAGTGTATTAGAGATTCCAGATCTCCAAAGAGTTGTATCTCAAAATATAACCAAATATTGTTCTATCCCAAATGATGTATAAATCTAAATTTAAAAAATATATAAATAGCTTTTTGACTGTTTTTGTGGTCATAATATGATTCTATACTGTAACGCATTCCAAATCTCTGGAAGATATTTATTTATTTATTTATTTATTTTTTAAATCAAAATGGTTAAAAACTATAAAACAGCAAATAATAATTTAATAATATTTTTCCCAGCCTTAATATATATATATATAAATGCAAATAATATAATGCATTTCAATACAAATTATATATATATTATTATTATTTGCCTTACACAGACGTAGCTTTTAGTGTTTTTAGAGGATAGAGGATGATTTACTCACCCTACTTGTGGCAGTCTTTCCAGGCTTCTTCACAGGGCTATACTCATCCTCCTCTGAGCTCGACTGCTTCCTTTTCCTGCCTCGGCCTTTGCCGCCCCCTTTCCCCGCTGCTGGTGCTTTTTTAGTGCCCGTGTCTGAGTCGGAGTCCCAGAGAGAGGTTTCAGGCTTCTTGGGTTTTGCTGGCGCTTTCCTCTGTTTAGGTGCTGTGTCTGCAGGTTTCTTAGCTGGAGTGACACAACAACATGATTTAGACTGAAAATAAGCTATTCATATTTAATCATTAATATCTGAGCTGGTTAGCTACATGGCCACTGAACACATGCTAGTAAATTATATATGTTAATTTGAAACTGAGACAGGATGTTGAATAAAAAAAATGCATAAACATAGTCACCATTATGAATGTGCCCTAAGTTAGGGCATAGTAGGCTATCAGTTATCAATGAGATCAATCCACATTTTTATGTAAATTTCTGACTCAAGTTATGATCAGTCTTTTAGGAAAAATTACATTTTGGGGTAAAAGACTTAAAAGAATAGTTTACCCAAAAAACTCTTTCAGGCTAACATCTGAAAATCTGAGGTTTTTAAAAAATTATCCTGTCTCTTCCAAGCTGGTGGATAGTGGCCATAATTTTAAAGCTCCTCAAATTGGACATATCCGGCAACGGCCTTATCCGCGTCCTCGAAAGAGTGGAGTAATGGTTTCTTCCAATGTATGATATAAGCAAATTTAAGACTTTTTAATAACTTTTTAATGGTACCACATGTAAAATTTAAGACCTAAACTTAACAAGTGAGTCATAGAGATTGAACCGAATAATTTAAACGGTTGATTCATTCAGGGACAAACACCCATCATTTTGCACAGAGATGCAAAACAGTGCTTTGGCTGGGTTTGGAGTAATTTTTGTTGTCGAAATAGAGCAAAAACAGGCAACAGTTTTTGTTGAAAACATGCACAATAATTCTCATAATTAACTTATTGTTTATTGATCTGTTATAAAAAAAATCAATATCACATTTGTATCGGAAAAGTAAAAAAAAAAAAAAAAAACATTTCTAGATAGAAGGCTGATCAGCTGTAGCTCGAACATTAAGCTTTGACCTGTATTCTACTGCGATTCCCTCTGATGATGAAGTAAATACAGTGGGGGAGAAAAAAATCTTGGCCTGTCCAATTATTAAGCAATTATTAAGTTTTATTAACATTTTAGCAGTAATGTAACCAACAATATTTAAGCCATTGAATCCGAAAGTAATACTTTTTAAGGCCTTTTATTAGGAAAAAGTTATTTTTTATTTTGTGGTTAAACTCTATTTTAAGGTGTCCTTGTAACAGTATAAAATATACGTTTACGTAATAAGCAACATTAATTCATGTACTTGCTGTATGTTTAAGGTTAAGATTAGGTTTTGGCTTTGGGTTACTTACGTGTAATTATGCATAATTCATTTTTATTACAATAGTAAGTATGTGTAATGTTTTTCTAATGATAATGATAAAAAAGGTAAAAAAAAGTCACTCATTGGTAGTCAAGTACCTTTTTTAGTTGGAGGTTTGTCAAAAGCAGAACTGCTGGAATATGATGAGAACACTGGACCCCTATCATCATCGCTGTCTGACTTCACATCTGATGAACACATACACATTATTAACACACGTTAGTTTAGTTCCTTGTTAGAGTCATGATAAGCCTTCACTGGATACATACCGTCATCACTGCTCTTGTCAGCAAAGGCAGCTTTAGATGACAACACCGCCTCTGGATTCTTCTTTGCTGGTGAAGTGGATCTGAAAGTGAATAAATTAAAACTGAAATGAGCTGTATTCATATTCGATCCTAAATATTCCAATTCCAAATTAAAAACATACAACTTTAATTACTATCAAATTTCTGTTAGGCTGTTCCTCAAATTATATCATAATAACAATAATTCAATTACATGTGTATGTATATATAAATATATATATATATATATATATATATTTTTTTTTTTTTTTTTTTTTTTAAGCATAAAGGTAGTACAACTTATTTATAAATGGCCAAAACTTTATTTTAAGGTGTCCTTGTCATGTGTTATATGTACTTGTACTATAATAACAATAATTCATGCATAATTACATACAAGTAACCCTAATCCTAACAAGCATATGTATTTAATTAATATTACTCGGTACTTAAATGCATATTAACACTGTAACAAGAACACTAAAATAAAGTGTTATCTATAAATGCAAATGTGAAAGTAAAATAGTAAAAGTACAATTGATATTGTATATTTACATTACATTTTTTGTATTTGTATATTTACATTTTAAACTTTAAATTAACATAAAAAGACATTTAACTTTTAACAAGACATTTAACAAAATTTTCCCAGTACAGATTTTTAAGGATCTGTACTGTAATCTGTGCTTCATCATCATTATTGCATTACAGTAAAAATATATATGTATTTCTCAATGCAATGGTCTTAAAAGGTCCTATTTCGTTGACACAAAAAAAAAACAATGCAATTTCTAAAATAGACACAACGTACAAATTAGAAAATGTTGTTTTTGGAGGGAAAATGTCATCATCATCTTCATCGTTATTGTGCTGCTCTGTGTTTTTACTGGAACGAATTGGTGATGATGGAGTATCATTCTCTTGCTCTTCATCACCATCATCCTCTTCCTCCTCAGAAAAGTCAAAGGTGTACTTGGCCTTAACAGCTGTGAAACAAAACAAAATAGCACAAAACATTTCAGTCTATATATTTCTGAAGGTTCCTTTTAACACAATAGGAGTAAACTATATCTAAATATGTTCACATATTTTCTCTTACCTCTGCACTACTTTCAAAAACTCTATATTATGTTTTTGGAGCTGGAAGATTACTTGTTAAATGCGTCACTCTACTCAAATTTTTTATTTTGCTAGAATTTTTTTCTCTTAATATTAACTTCTTTATTGAACAATTTTATAAAATCATTTGTACTAGTTTAACTTTTGTTAATTAATTCATTTTCTGATAGCAGCTCACTGGACTCTGAACATGCAGTGCTCATGTTTTTTTCACTAGTTCTCACTCTGCAATTTATAAATATGAGCTTGTTTGGCGGACTGTCCGGGGGACAGGCAGGTAGCCCAGTGGACCCTGAGCCCTAGGAGTTTTACCCCTAGGAGGTGAGGGTTGACTGATGCTAGGAGCCCAGCCTGGCCCCCGGGAGGGAGGAAGTGGAAGCGGCGAGACAATAAGTTGCTAACTGGGCAATAAAAATTGTAGCTGAACGGTTACGTAGACGGAATACCGAATTCTGGGCCCCGGAACTGGAGGTGGTGAGGGGCAGGTGGTCAAAAAATGCAGATAGTGAAGAGAGAAAGTGAGCGATATTTATGGTGGAGGAGAGGAGTTCTGATTGGTAATTAGTATTAAGAAGAATGGCTGCAGCTGCGATCATTCATATGTGTTCTTCCTGAAATTCGCTATAAAACGTCATATCATGAAATCATAGCCTTTTGAATTGTAATCGTCACATTCAGCCATATTCTAGTCTTTCCGTCTCCAAATTTAAGACCTCTTGAAATCATAATTAAGACTTTCTTGTAGAATTTAAATATTTTTAATTTCAAAAACTTAATTTAAGACCCAGTGGAAACCCTGGAAGAACAACTAATGTTAAAACTATAGATGTTTCTATCTGAGTATCTGAGTTGACACCAAATATGTTTCTTCCATCACCCTTCCATGTGTACATAACAGTCCAGCCGACTGATAGCCATGAAAATATATACAATGAAACAAAACATTCTGTATGGCCTACTAGGCTTGGGCGGTAATATGGTATCTAAAAGGATCTAAAAAGTAGCAACGGTATCTGTTTCAGCAGCGTGGAGGAGAAAGAGAGAGGTGGGGAAAGGTGGTAAGTCGCGCACTAGAGACCTGCGTGGGACGGATTTTTCAGCCCCGCTCCTGCAAAAATATATATTATTGTCTCCTGCTCTCGCCGCAGTATTCTTTTGTCCTGCTTCCATTAGCAAAAGCCCGCAGGTAAACATTTAAGTAGTTTTATTTTCACCGCTTCTTCCCACTACTCTATTATTTGTTTCACTTGCTTCCCTTTTGAATATAAATAAAAAAGAAATTGAAAATAAACAAATATATTTTGTTTTATTTGAGTTTAATTAAATGGAATGACAAACATGGACATGAACGAGAAGCTCTTCAGAACATAAAAAATACAGTTAGAAATAGCAATGAAACAAAATAATAATAAACGTTAATTTCTAAGGTCATGAAACAGAAAAGCATTTGGCCTAATATTACTTCAGAACGTGAGTGAGCCTTTTTTTCCTTCAGCAATGTACAAAGACTGTTGTATACAAAGAGACATTGTGCCTCGGTGTGGGTTCGTAGTCATGAACCATGCGAGAATTAGTTTCAGAACCTGCGCCTGTAAAGTCTTTTTAATTTATTTTAGTCGTTCTTGTTGCTTTTGTGCAGTAGATAAATAATAAAACATTTGTTTTTATTGAATTCATTTTAAGAAAATTCAATTTTGCCAGAGTCCCGCAAATTAATATATTCTCCTGCAACCAGCATTAACATGAGGACCTTACAGCGCGCACCCACATTCACACATCAGAACTTGTCCCGCACCGTGCCCTGTGCGTTGGGTCCCGCGGAAGTGCAACTCTCTATCATGCACCAACTGAACTGTACTCAAAAAAGAACACACTTCTGCATTTTGGCAGTATTTCGGGTTTCAACCGTACGATAAGGGACAGGTGGTAAATACGTAAGATGCAATCTGCGCGTCTTAATTCAGTCTGACTGTTGTATTTGCACTTTTTTATAAACTGCTATTTGTTGCAAATAAAAGTTGTTATTATTGATGTGCATGTTATTTTGTTTGTGTTACAGTATTAGTGTTTGGTATTCAGTTTCTGAACAGTTTAGGCACAAGCCAACAGTTTGGTGATGTTGTTTGAGTCTTACGTCATAATTTTTTATTATCCATGGTAATACCGTATACCAAGGTAAAATAGAAGTATCAAAATTTGGATGCCGCCCAAGCCTATGGCCTACTACTGTATCTGTATGGCATGACATAAACCGTCCTATAACCAAAGCTGATTTAAATCCCAAAAAACATTAGCGGTCCAGAAGTATTGATGGAAGCACACACACACCTGAGGCTCTCCTGGATGTGGTGTCTCTGGGAATAACAGGTTCACCTTCATCCAGCTCATTGTCTGACCGATCATCATCAACTTCATCATCATCTGACCATGGATTTCTCTTCTTCACTTTCTTCGCTGGAGCTTTAGGACCTGCTGGCTTCCTTTGTCTCGGAGCACCTGAAAGATTATATTACAAATACCAATATTACAAGCTGCATTTGAAAGCAAGTTAAATAGAGTGGCAGTATTTATTGTTACCAGGTTCCTTCTTCTCTCTCTTCACCCGAGGAGCTTTGGGTTTGGCTCCTGGATTGGGAAGGCCTGATGGAGAAATTAGGGAATTCTCTCCTTCATTGGAGCCCAGCGCACTATCCTCATCAAACTCCAGCTTCAAGGCAGCGTCCACCTCAGCCTGGTACACACACACGCACAGACAAATCTTTAGTCACGCACAGACTAGATATTTATTAGCTGTGCTTCAGCCTATTTAGAAAAAAAATTATATGGGTTCCAGACTACTACATAAACTAATAAATATCAGAATAATTTAATTTTTTTTAAATAACTTAATTTGTCTCACTTTAGCAGTAAGACAGAGAGTGTGAGTTGGGGTACTGACATAACTTTATTTTTTGTTAATGATAACAATGTCAGCAACTGTAATAAAAAGTCCCTTTTATTAAGACAAAATATAAAAGTTTTAAAAGAGTTCTGCGCCAGCTCGACTATATAACAACGGGTGTCATGATATTAGATTTTTCACACCACGGTTATTGTGGCCAAAAGACTTATTGACTGACATCATGGGGTCACGCCTGGGAGACCAATCGAGTGAAGTTTGGAGAAAATGACAATTAAAATTGGCTAGTGGTTTTTGCACGCCCAACCACTCCCCTGTACATACGGGTATTTACAGTTTTCTTCAAATGCTAAAACACAAAAACCAATCCTCTAAACCAAATGACCAGTTGCCTAAACACATTTACTAAATCTAGCCAT
>JAUCNO010000353.1:637654-649309 GCA_032353835.1 Enteromius viviparus
TAAATATATTATAAATAGTTTTTTTCTGCGTGAGAAATACAATGTGTGGCGGGAGTGCGTGACAATAGACCGAAATGCGTGACACTTGAGAGCCCTGCGTCTGCCCCCATGATTTTCCTTATTTTCTCATACATTTACTGTTATAGACATTATCATACATACTCTTAATTTGCCAGTTTACTTAGGACTACATTGGAGTTATTTATTTCTATAATGTTTGTTAAGTATAGGTATCCCAATAATGGATAAAAGTTTATTGTCATGTATATACGATCTTATGAGAAACAAATAAAAGGGGCTATTAAAATTCAGAAAAAGTGGGTCATATCATTATTTGTTTAAGATTTGTTAAAGCCCTGCAGCAGAAGAAATGAATGAAAGAAATGACACAAAGCGAGCGCCATACCGTTAACATGGGGGCTGAAAAAAATACGCCCTGCTGACACGTGCAGTGTGCACCGCCTAATCATGTGTATTTAAGCCCTGTTTGTTTTGTTAAATCGCTTGTCATTCTTGGATTTGTACCCTGTGATTCATCCCTTTGTGAGACATTCTCGTTTCTCTGTGTTTTCCCTTTGTTTACCTGTTTTGGATTTTGGACCTCGCCTGCTCTCAGACTTTCGCTCTAGCCTCGCCCCCCTGGACACTGTTTGGCTGACTCACGCTTCGTATCTGGATTATTCTCTTATCTTTGCCTTTGATGCTCATGTTTGCTGTTGCCTCAACCCTGCCTGTTCTGACTCTGTGTTCATGAATAAACTAAGTCTGCACATGGATCTGCAGGCCTCCCCGTCTCTCTCTCGTGACACTTATATTCACAGGTAGCTGGAGAAAATGGTATAAAGTGGAGGTTCAGTTTGGGAATCATGTAATGGGACATTTTCCATCATTTTGACATGTAGCTATAAAACATGTTTATATACTATAAAACCTTTAATTGGTTTATATATTCAACGATGTAAACATTTCGCCTTTGCATCCAACAAATGTATATTTAGCTCAGTTTAAAAAATCCCTCACTCTGACACTGCAAAAACAACACTCGTTCCATTTGTAAGTCTCAAGTTTTATTAAATGAACTACAACTATCCAAATATATTTGATCTGATAGGTTAAGAAGATGTCTCATTCAGCATCCATCAGGTTTCATCAATATTTTACATGTTTGCAATATGTTTGCAAAACAGTTTTGAGCAGCTCAAATACAATAGACTAAATACAGGGGAAAGGTGCAAAATATTTTCAAACCACAAAGGAAAACTACTCTTTCTTTTTCTTAATCTGAATTTTTGAACACATATAGAATTTCTCATATTTTCCATTAAGTGAAGCAAAGAATGTGCCTCATGTCTCATTCTGTGTCCATCACTTGGACAGATTCATCAACAACATCCAGTGTTAATGGGGTCACTGTTTTTGTGAGCACAGCAGTAGTGCCAGGCTTGTATCTGTACGTACCCTCCCTGGTTTGTTGGAAGAAAGAGAGAATATTTAGTCTTAAGAACATATCTACAGTATAGCTGTAAACTCAGAAGGTTATTAAAAGACCATGGTAGTTTTGTACTGAAAATATTTTCTATTGGTCACAGAGCTTATTTATTGCAGAAATCTAAAGTCAAACACCCCCACCCCCCACACACATGCACACAACCCGGTAACTAATAAGTATATGGAAAAAATTCTGATGGTAGTTAATATATCTCACCTCAATCCTTTCTGAACAGGCTGATCATATCCTCTCAGATAGTCCACAGTTTTATCTGTGATCACACACAGGTCTACATTGCTGCCGGAACCCAGATCACAGAAGATGCCAGCGGAGATGGCATCTCTCACCAGCTGCTTTGCTTCCTCCAGCTTTTCATTCCCAAGGGTTTAAAAGTGGGTTTGGATAGAACAAACATAGATCAAGAATTTTAGAATTGGAATTTAAAAAAAAAAAGCACATTCGATTCATGTTTTGAATCATTCGTTTTCATGATTTATGTTTTACTTGTTTGATTGATTGATGATTTATTTTTGCAGAATAGAAATTTTAATACTATACATATGTGTGTACATACTGTATGTATATCCCCCCCCCACATTTTTGTGGGAAAAATATTTTTAAATGTGTTTATCATAAATATAATGTAAATCAGTAGATTTTTATTTTACTTTTCCTTTGCTCAGTTGATTGTAATTAATTTCAAATGAAATGTTGTTTTTCTAGCATTTTATATTCTTTGGATTCAAGTTTTAAGTTAATATTTCAGACATAGTTGAATATATATATATTGTATAAATGAATGGGAACATAACCAAGGTGACTAAAAATTAGAAAGTGATAGAGAAGTCATAGAAAGTTTGTTATAGAAAGTGTTTGTAGTATTTGCTATTATAACAGTACATTCTGTCATATTCGCATTTTTTATAATTGGCACAGTGTCAGGTTACTGAATACAACTGGCTCATGTGCCATGTAAATAGTCACGCCGTGGTAAATTTAAATATATAGTCAAAATGCGTTTTTGAAGTCACGGTAAGCCGAAAGGATGATTTCAGCGAAAAACAAATAGTCACACAAATTGCACACAGGCCCCACTGTCTTTATATGCAATCATACAGAAAACAGCAATATGAACATTATTTAAAATCTCTTCTTCCGTGTTCCATGTTAATAAGTAATTTTTTCTTAATTACAACTACTCAAACAAGAAATATGCAATACCATGAGTGAAGATATTAATAATAAAGTCTATAAACGGTTGTCTGACCTCCATGTTTGGCTTGTAACGATCCTCAAATACAGAAATGGCAGCAGCAGCTCCAGACCCTGAAATACATGTTTTTGCTAAATAAGGGCAGGTGGTACAAACTTTTTTTTAATAATTATTATTTTTAAGATCAGTATTTTGCTAGACTGTGAAAGGAGGTAAGGAAAAAGCAACTGTACCCATAGTAAGGAAAGGCAGCTTATCATAGGAACCATGAGGGTAGATGCTATAGAGCTGTGGGCCATTAACATCCACACCTCCTACAATTAGAGAAGAACCAATATGCCCCTGATACCTACAACAATGGGGAAAAAAAATCAGTCCAAGTCCCAAGACTATTTCAAAGTAATCCTTCAAGATAAACAAATGTGTGAGACTGGACCACAAAACCGGTCATAAATATCCATATTTGGTTACATTATATATTGACAGACATTCTATCAAAAGTGTTTCCCAGTTTTTTGAATCTGAGATTTGTACATTAACAATAACTGAATGAAAAAAAGCTGAATTAACTTTACATTGATGCATGGTTTGTTGGCATAGGACCATATTTGGCCAAGATAAAAAACTATTTGAAAATCTAGAATCTTAGAGTGCAAAAAAAGAACCACTCAGTCAAAAGTTCTTTGAAGAACCATCTCTTTCTTAACTTTTTATAATCTTTCTCCACAAAGAACCTTTTGTGAAACAGGTTAATCAGATCAGTGGTTCTCAACCCTCGTCCTCGTGCCCCCCTGCTCTGCATATTTTGCATCTCTCTCTTTGTTAACAGCTCATGCACAAAGCTCTCTTCTAATGAGCTGATTATCGAAATCAGGTGCGTTAACAAAGAGAGAGATGCAAAATACGCAGAGCAGGGGGGCGCGAGGACCAGGGTTGAGAACCACTGCATCAGATGATAAGGTTCTTCATGGGACCATTTCACTAGTTCCCACTTCCTCTGCGATAAAAGAGTTTGTTTGGCGGACTGTCTAGGGGACAGGCAGGAGCCTTGCGGCTCCAAGCCCTAGAAGGTTTACCCCTAGAAGGCTAGCGTTAACAGATGCTCGGAGCCCGGCCTGGACCCCGCAAGCTCCCCGCAGGAAGGGGGGGACAATGTTAGAACGTTCCCCTAATTGGACTGCGACCTAGGTGATTAACAAATCGTCATTTAGACCATAAAGATACTTTTATTTTTAAGAGTGTATGACTGGTTTTGTTACCGAGAGTCACAATTATCATTTAACTTTTCTAGTTAACTAATAATATGTGACCACAGAACTAGCAATAATTTAAAGACAGAATGATGTATCAATCATACAGTGAAATTAATAGAACTATATAAATGCTCCTTCACCTAAACAGCATCTGTTTGAGCTGTCTGGTCACCATGGCGACAAGAGGAGGCCGTCCTGTGCTGAGTGAATGCAGTTCCACATTTGATGACATCATCTGAGTAGTAACTTCAGCATCTGCTGCAACACCTGCACCGCAGCAGCTTTTGGAAAGAGGAAAGCCAATGTAGGTTTAGACATTGGCTTGAACTTAAATGATGAGCAACCAAGGAACTGACTTACTATATTTTGGGTGCTATGTAATGGATTTTCATACAGTTTTTGTCAGCTACCACCATATCATCGGTGGCTCTGGTGTCTGCACCTAAAATCACTCCATTCTGTAAAGAAAACACATTTTATTTTTTATTTCTTTTAATTAAATATCATACACCATTCTACTGATTTAATATTGCAGTGTTTATTTACAAACAGTTGATTACATAAACATCACAGACTTTTATACGTATTTCCTCACTTTTTTTTTTCTCCACAAATTTTTCTCTTACAAATATAAAAAGATTGAAGAATGATAGAATGATTGATGACATGTATATGTAATTAAGCTTAGTTAAATATTTGGTCCCACTTATATAATAAATATAACACATAATAAATTATAAGTGGCCCTAATACCTGTACTTACATAATAACTAGATGTGTATGTAACCAAAATGTACATAGTATCTACAGCTGTAATATTTCTGTAACTGAAAACCAGCGTTTGGGAAAGTAATACTTTTAAGTAATGCATTACAATATTGCATTGTTTCTTAAAAAAGTAACTTGTTACATTACTTTGTTACTTTTTATGTAAAATAAAGCATTATGTTACTTTTGCGTTACTTAAATATGAGCAGAGCTTGATTGTTTGTTTTTAATATAAGAAGCTCTATTTATAGCGAATGTAAATGCTCTTTCACACCAAAAAGTGTATTGAAACCTCAGGTTTAAGGAAAAGGAAATTCAAATCTGTACAGTAGAATATAGGAGAAGAAGGTTCAATACTCTCCAGCCATTAAAAAACAATGAAGCACAGTTGTTAGTTTATCTAAAGTCATTTTTGCTTATTATTATGGTTGAACTAGATCATCAACATTGACATTGGGTAATAATATGTGATTAATTTGATGAGCACTTAATCTGTTAATAGAAGTAACTTTTTTGAAATAGCAGCTCAGACATTTTCTTGTAAATTAAAAAGTAATGTTTTCTTCCAAAGCATTTTTGTAAAAATTTAGTAAATACCTTAATTTAACTAAGGCCTAGTCCTGGCTTTAGTTAAGCTACGTTTGTGAAACTGGGCCAATATGTCATTGTGTGGTTTACGTACACATCTAGTTAGTACATGGTTATCAGGGTCACTTATCATAAAAAGGGACTATATATTTAAATAAATGGTACTTTGAAAAAACAGACTTTGAATATCAGGCCAGCAATGGTGGTGCCAGTCTTCCTGGCGTTTGGTGCACTATAACCTTTCTCTGATAAGTTTGCTTCAAGAACAGCATTTCTGTGAAAGCATGGAAACATCACAAACATATCAGCATGCATATTAGTACGCCACATAGCAATCAATGTAAATTGCATTATGTATTCTCTGGCAGCCTGGTCTCAAGAAAATTCGTATGAATTCTAGGCTATGCCAAATAAAAACGAAAACTCGATACGCAAAGCGAGCATATAATACGCACTTTCGCGTACATTTCATACACATCCACCCCACAAGCCTAATACTACTCATCGTGTAAGAATGTACACTTCGAAATCCATTTATATTTATTTGCATATCTATACATCGAGTTTTCGTTTTATTTGGCATACTATGTAGTCTCTTGGTCACGTAGTCATTCCCTAACGATGTCTCACCTGCGTGTGTTCTCAAAAGAAAATCCTCCGGTCGTTGTCTTTGTAGATATGCTCAACATATTTCTCCTGCAATGTATGTTATCAAAAGTTAAAGCTCTAACAATCTGTCTGGAGTAAAGCGCGTTCTAAATATCGGTTTGGAACGTTTACTCTCCTCGCTTTACACAAAGAGTCGGCGCGTCAGCGTTTTCAACGCCCAGAACTGCAGAAGATCCTTCTTTCACTTTCACTTCTGACACATGATCGCTTCTCTTTCCGTCAATCAAACAGATCGAAAAGGGTGTTCCTTGCACAACCAGAGGAGCTGCAGTTTCAGGACCCCAATTCTAGGACCCTAGTTATTTTTCTGACAGCGCCGTCTACCGACCGGGTGATGTAATACCAGCAAACACAAAACGTTTTCACAACTTTTCACAACGTTGTATTTTGGTAGCAATTAGAAAAATTGTGTAGTGCAACGTTTTAAAAACGTTTTAATAACGTTTTTTTAAAAAATAAAACGTTTTAAAAACGTTGTAAAAATAGCTGGTACGTTTTCTTTAGGTAGTCAAAAAACGTAAATATCACGTTTGTTTTCTACGAAAATGAAACCAGACCAAACTAAAACTTTTGGGAGACATTTTCAGGTGTTAAAAAACGTAATCTGCACATTGGAAAAAAACGTTTTAAAAACGTCATTAAAGTACCCAAAATACAACTTAAAAAAATATCAGTAAAATAATAATGATACATTAAGCAATTCAAATTCAAATTCAAATTTTATTTGTCTCATGCACATACATACATGGTACGACATGAAGTGAAATGTATTGCACAACTGCTGCAGCAAATTGACACATTAAGAAAAAGTAAAACAGCAAAATAGAAGTAGAATATAAAAAAATAAGTGCAGTAAATAAATACAATATAGAAAAAAATTACCAATAAAATAAAATAGAATAAAAGGAGAATAGAAGTGAATAGAAGTAGAACAGACTATAAATAGGTATATGTACACACAATAAGAGTAACAGTTTGATAAGTGCAAGTAAGTAAAGAGGCATACTGGGGACAAATGGTATGTAAATTCCACTCATTTATCCCCATGTAGCCTCCTCACATCTGCAACTTGTAGTGCAAATTGAAAGAACAAAGTAGACAGTTCAGTGTCCAGAGTGAGTGCAAAAAAGTGAGTGCAAAAAAAAACAAAAAAAACATTATGTGTGGATGTGCAAAATGGATCAGTACTGTGTGATGTACTGATTGAGAGACTGTATCGCCTGCGGAAAGAAGCTCCTCCTTATTCTCTCTGTGTTGTCCTACAGGGAGCGGAATCGCTTTCCTGACCTCAGCAGAGAGAACAGTCCATTGTTGGGATGGCTGAGGTCTTTCACAATCTTCCTGGCCTTGGTCCAGCACCGCCTGCTGTACATTGAGTGCAGGTCATGGAGCTTGGTGCGGATAGTGCGCTCAGCTGATCGCACCACCCTCTGTAGAGCTCGTCTGTCCTGCATGGTGCTGTTCCTGAACCAGGTTTTCCCGTCAGGATGCTCTCGATGATGCAGGAGTAAAAGTTCCTGAGCACCTTGACAGGCAGTCTAAAGTCTCTCAAGCGTCTGAGGTCGTAGAGACGCTGTCTGGCCTTTTTCACCACTGTGTTGATGTGACAGGACCATGACAGGTCCTGCGTGATGTGAACACACAGGTATTTGAAGCAGTTTACTCTCTCCACTGGGCTCTGTAAAAGGTCATTCTGTGGGTTTGTAGATTTCACTAAATTTAACATTTATTTAACAAAATTAATTCCTTGCATGAAGAAAATTAGCAGTTTTCAATTTACAAGCATTTCCTGTTTTTCGGTTTAATCAGCTCTAGGAGGCACATACGCTGGAGATTCCCGCTGACAACTTGCAGAACTGATCGCTGCTCTTTTTCATTTCATTAAAAAAAGTAAGAAATGTTCTTTCCTTAGTAAATGAAGAAAAATCTGTTTTAAATAGGTCAAATTGTCTACTTTATGTAATATAGGTGTCATTAAAAAATACTTGTTAACGGTCGACTATACAGCTGCTAATCCTTTCATGTAACAATGGAAAACGAGCAATATTGTTTAATAATGGCTATAGTCAGGAATCAGGATACATCATTTATATGTCTTAAGGCATTTGTTATATATCTTAACGAATTCTTATTTTTGTTGCATATATTCGCGTCACTGATGTTTGATTAAACTCAAACTAGGTTGTTGCTTATAATATATTTGTCACGAACAGCGCCTCTGTGGCCCTTTCCGAGTGGCCGCAGTCTTGCAATGGCCCCGTCCTCAATCTGTTAAGGATCTGCAGCGATTCCTGGGTTTCGCCAATTTTTACAGGAGGTTTACTCAAGGTTTCAGCCAAGTGGCCATCCCGTTAACTTCACTCACTCGGAGAGGCACCCAAAGGTTAACATGGAGTCCAACCAGTGAGAGGGCTTTTCAGGAACTAAAGGAACGATTCACCTCAGCCCCCGTTCTCCGACATCCCGACCACAGCAAACAGTTCATCATGGAGGTGGACGCTTCCAGCACAGGCATTGGGGCCGTACTGTCACAGCGACATGGTAATCCCTCTAAACTATACCCTTGTGCTTACTATTACAGGAAACTCAACCCGTCCGAGCGCAACTATGATGTGGGGGACCGAGAGTTACTGGCAGCCTTGGAGGAGTGGAGGCATTGGTTGGAGGGCTCCCAGGTACCTTTTCTCATCTTCACCGACCACAAGAACCTGGAGTACCTACGAAAGGCTCGGCGTCTGAACGCTCGTCAAGCAAGATGGACCCTTTTCTTCTCTCGCTTCAACTTCCAGGTGACTTATCGCCCAGGGTCAAAGAATGGTAAGGCGGACGCCCTTTCCCGGCAATATGAGCAGATACAATCTGATCCCCAACCAGCTACTATAATTCCCTCCTCTTTGATCGTATCTCCTGTACAGTGGGATATCATGGCCGAGATCGCTGATGCTCAACAGGTGGACCCAGCTCCTCCCGAGTGCCCTCCCGAACTGACATATGTTCCCGAGATTCTTCGTCAACGCCTGCTCTCCCTCGTTCACGAAAACCCCAGCGCTGGCCACCCGGGCATCCAAGCAACAAAGGAGCTTGTTTTGAATAAATTCTGGTGGCCTCACATGAATCAACACATTACCCACTTCGTCAATGAATGTGTCACTTGTATTAAAAACAAATCCTAGCACCAACGTCCCGCGGGTCTTCTTCATCCCTTACCTATTCCTGAACGACCCTGGTCCCACCTAGCCGTGGACTTTATTACAGATCTACCTCCTTCCAATCATAACACCACCATCCTAACCATAATTGATCGATTCTCAAAGGCCTGCCGACTCATACCCCTTTCTAAGCTTCCGACTGCCTGGGAAACTGCTCAAGCCCTCCTGCAACAGGTGTTCCGGTATTATGGTTTACCTGAGGACATAGTCTCAGATCGAGGTCCACAATTGACCTCACGTGTCTGGAAGGCGTTCTGCTCCCAGTTAAACAAAAGGTTGAGAGATTCAATCAAGAGCTAACCAAATTTCTGCGGGCTTACTGCCATTTGAATCAATCAGACTGGAGCGACTATCTACTATGGGCTGAATACGCCCAGAACTCCCTTAAGAAACCTTCAACTCAATTAACCCCCTTTCAGTGTGTTTTGGGTTTCCAGCCCCCATTGTTCCCGTGGTCTGGGGAATCCACCAACCTCCCTGCCGTAGACTCCTGGCTAAGGAGGAGTGAGGAGTGATACCGCCCATACCAACCTAAGGAGAGCCATTCAACGTGTAAAACGTGCCATAAACTCAACCCGAGGTACGTGGGTCCCTTCAAAATCATTAGACAGATCACTCCTGTTTCTTTTCAATTACAGTTACCTACTAATTATCGTATCTCACCCACATTCCATGTGTCTCTGTTAAAGCCCTGGAGAAGAGGGGGACCTGGACGAGGCAGCACCCGCAGAGACCCCTCCTCTTGTACCTGACGGAGAGGACATTTACCAGGTCAACCAGATATTAGACTCTCGGCGAGGTGTTCTTCAGTACCTTGTGGATTGGGAGGGGTACTGTCCCGAGTAAAGATCATGGATTACTACCTCCAAGAACATTCTGGACCCCTCACTGACCGCCTCGTTCCATCAGGACCACCCGGAGAAACCGGCCCCCCGCCCTCGTGGTAGACCTCGACGCCGAGATGTGGTTTGCTTCAGGAGCCGCTCGCAGGGGCGTTGCTCTGTCACGAACAGCGCCTCTGTGGCCCTTTCCGAATGGCCGCAGCGGGAACCGTCTCCCGAATCTCCCGACTTGTTTTACCCACGCACCTCGGCGAGTTACGCTTCAGGTGCGGCTCGTTGTCTCAGTGATTATAAGCCTTTTTAAGGCGCGGACTTATGGAACTTCTTTGCGAAGTCTTATCGTTCCTTATGGTGATAATTTTTCCCTCTGTTTGTTTCTCTGTGTATGACCCTGGACTGTTGGTATCGTTTATGATTCTTGCTGCCTGCCGTATTGACATCTGCCTGCTCTGTGACCACTCTATTGGATTTGTTGTTTGCATCGTGAACTTTACTGGATTATCTAATAAAGCCATGCAAGTGGATCCGACTGACTCCGAGCTTACGTTACAATATTAAAACTTTATACCAATTAATTTAATTTTTTTTTAGCGCTGCCGTTGAACATCAATGCAATCCCTTACTTTGGCATATTTGAAACAATAATCCATGAATATAAATGCAATTTGTTGCACAGCATAGTGTCACATTCTGTCTCTGTTTTGTTTCGTGCTCCACGTGTCTTTGTGTATTTTGGTTTAGTCCAGTCTGTTTGGTTTGTCCCTCATTAGTTCAATCGTTTCACCTGTGAATTTGCACCTGCCCTCACTCTAGTCGTTTATTTCTCCCCTTTAAATACCGCTGTCTTTTTCTTTCATTCAGTTCTCGTTGATGTTATGTAAAGGTCAGTTTCGTTGTGTGTTCCCGCTCGGATGTATTTTGCTGCAGTGTCAGCCTTTCCTTTTGTCCTGGTTATATTAATAAATGTTTTTGCATTTATTTAATTGCGTCCTCTGGTTCCCGCTACACACAAGGACTGACTAAAACATCACAGAACGAGAACTCTAAAAGAGAAGATGGCGTTCTTCCTACAGAACGCGCACATCTTCGCAGATTCGCTTCCGTGGTGCGGACTGTCTGGCGGAACTCCGTTCCTGTCGAGCTCGCTTCCTCCGACCCTGTCCTATGAGGAATCGATGGCGGTTGTGAAGAAATGCCGCCGCGCTCTCCAGTTGGCGGCTGAGGAGATGGATGAGGAGCCCGCTCCAGTCCGGGAAGTTTCAATGCCCGCTCCAGTTCCAAAGCTCGCTCCAGTCCGGGTAGTTCCAGCGCCTGTTCTAGTTCCAGTGCCTGTTCCAGTACGGGTAGTTCCAGAGCCAGCTCCAGTACGGGTAGTTCCAGAGGCCGTAGCGGATGACCTGCTGAAATGGCCCGATCCTCCAGAGGCCGTAGCGGATGACCTGCTGCAGTGGCTCGATCCTCCAGAGGCCGTAGCGGATGACCTGCTGCAGTGGCCCGACCCTCCAGAGCCCGTAGGGGATGACCTGCTGCAGTGGCCCGACCCTCCAGAGGCCGTAGCGGATGACCTGCTGCAGTGGCCCGAGCCTCCAGAGCCCGTCGCGGATGACCTGCGGCCGTGGCCCGA
>JAUCNO010000353.1:649409-660086 GCA_032353835.1 Enteromius viviparus
TATCATTTATATCAGGGTTCATCTTACAAACAAATGCATTCACAGCTATGGCACCATGTAATATTCTCCACTGCAAGTCTCCTATCCTTTTAGCCAATGGTGGTTTGTATAATATTCTCCATTCTGGTTTTACCTCCTCTGCCACTTCCAATTTATCTCTCCATACTGTATCCACTTTATCTTTCAATGTTTGCTTATTATTTATTTTCACAATGCATCTATATATCACCTTTCCTTTAACAGAGCACAAATCAGCATTCTCATTTTCAGTCAGACATAACAGAGGACTATTAGAGCTGAAACTCTCAAGATCAGGTACAATTCTGATTTCAGGAAAACAATCTTTAACATCAGGGGACAAAAGACCCCGGATATAATAATCAAGCAAAGATCTTTCTTTTACATTCAACATCCCATACAATTTCTCTAGGAACTTTTTAACAAACCTTACAGATCTTATCCCCATGTGTGCAGCAACAGTTTCAGCATCATTAAGTGCAACTCCTGCTTTGTCAACAATGTCTCTTAATTGTACCATATTCTTAGACACAAGTAAATCTTTCAGGCCTGGAGTATCATCTCCCGACACATCAAGACGACTCCCAAAAATCACTGGTTCCTCAAGCAACCAAAAGAGGGATGTAGCTGACTCTGTCCATTGATGTTTAAAAAGCCTCCATACTTTAAAAAGGCTTTTATAAAAAGACGAAAGTCCATTCAAATCCAAAAAAACAGGATCCATTAAAAAAAGTGCAGCATGAAGTCCCAATCTATTCACTCCACACAGAATGTTTTGTGCCAAAGGCCTCCACACTAGACTCTGAGGTCCAAACAATAGTCTCTGGATGAACTGCAGTCGATAGGTTGCTCCTCTGCTCACAAGATTAACCACACCTTGACCTCCTTCATCTCTCGGCAGGAAAAGAACACTTTGAGGGGTCCAATGCAAGTTGTCCCAGAAAAAATTCACCAATTCTCCTTGAATCTTTGGTAAAAGTCCAACAGGTGGATCTACACAAGCAAGTTTATGCCATATCAAGGATCCCACCAGATTATTAATTATAAGTGTTCTCCCTCTGTAGGATAACTGAGGTAGTAGCCACTTCCATTTCTGTAGCCGTCCTTTTATCTTATCCAACATACCCTCCCAATTCTTCTGAATAGAGTCATCATCCCCTAAAAAAATTCCAAGGTATTTAAAACCACCTCTCTTCCAGATCAAACCTCCAGGTAAACTCGGGGGGTTCCCACTCCAATCACCCACAAGTATGGCATCACTCTTACCCCAGTTGACTTTTGCAGAAGAAATTTTTTTAAAATCATTAATGAGAACTTCCAATTTTTTAACATCATCAAAACTTGAAACAAAAACAATGACATCATCAGCATAGGCAGAAAGATGTAAAGAGACGTTACATTGAGGAATAAAGAGCCCATTCAATTCAGACCTTATTTTATGAAGTAGCGGCTCGATGGCCAGGGTGTACAGCATTCCTGACATCGCACAACCCTGTCTGACTCCCCTTCGTACTTCAAAAGGAGCACTCAAACCACCATTGACTTTGACTACACTCTGAATGTTACTGTACATCACCCCAATCATTTTTATAAAGACTGGACTAAAACCAAAAACCTCTAGGACTTTAATCAAATAGGCATTTTCTACACGGTCAAAAGCTTTTTCTTGATCTAAAGAAATTAAGCCACAATTAATACCTAATATTTTTGCAACTTCCAAAACATCTCTAACCAAAAAAATATTGTCAAATATTAATCTGTCAGGTACACAATAACTTTGATCAGGATGTACTATTTGATTGAGTACTTTGCTTAACCTTGTAGCTAGAGCTTTTGATAATATTTTATAATCGGCACACAGGAGAGAAACTGGCCTCCAGTTCCTGATTTGTTGAAGATCCCCCTTCTTTGGTAAAAGAGCAATAACGGCTCTTCTGCAACTTAATGGAAGTAGGCCATTATTTAAACTATCATTCAGAACCAAAAACAGATCTTCACCAATAACTGGCCATAAAATCTTATAAAAATCAACAGGAATCCCATCAATACCAGGACTCTTCCCATTCTCCATACTCATCATAGCTGTATACAGCTCGTTTTGTGATAAGGAATGTTCAAGCATTATATTAGATTCTTCATCAATCTTTGGAAGGTCATTAAAAAAAACAGAGTTCTCTATTTCCTCTTGCAGCACTTCACATTTATATAGATCTGAATAAAAACTAGCCGCATGTTCACGTATTTCACTCGACTCAGTGAGTAATTTTCCTGTATTAGATCGTAATGAATGAAGGATGCGACTTTGACCATTCTTACTTTCTAAATTGAAAAAAAACTTAGAAGGTGCATCCATTTGAGAAACACTTTGAAAGCGTGACCGAATTAATGCACCTTGTGCTTTCACATCCAATAAATCTGCAAGCAAATCTTTTTTGGATTTGCTAGTTTCAAAATTATCCCCTGTAACAGCTGATGAACTAAAAATATTTACTATTTCATTTTCTAACTCTTTCATTGACCGAATCATCGCTTTAGTAACATTAAAAGTGTACTCCTGGCATAATTGTTTAATCTGGACCTTGCCACAGTCCCACCACTGCTGTAATGAACTATAAAACTGTTTTTGTTCTTTGAAATTTCCCCAAAATGCAGAAAAAACATCAAGAAACTTCTCATCATTTAAAAGTGATGTATTAAAATGCCAATAAGCACTCTTCAGCTTCACAGAATTAACAAAAATGCTACATATGACTGAGCAGTGGTCTGAAAAACCAACTGGGATTATTTTACAATCCTTAACAACATTGACTTGAGAATTAAACACATAAAAGCGATCAAGTCGTGCCATTGAGATCAGGTTGTCTCTGCTATGTGCCCAGGTGTATTGTCTAATCTTAGTATGTATGTTCCTCCAAACATCACATAAATCAAACACTCTTATTATCTGTGTGAGAGCTTTTTGTGAAGCAATATGCGGCTCTAAATGATTCCTATCCATTCTTTCATTTACTGTGCAATTAAAATCTCCACCCAAGAATAATAATTCTTCTGAATTTATATCTTTAATGACAGCACCAAATGTATCAAAAAAAACCACTCTTTCAGCCCCCTTCGTAGGAGCATAGATATTTAAAAAAGTCATTATAACACCCTCAAATTTAGCTTTTACTTTTAAAAAGCGACCTTTAACTATCTCCTTTACCTCACACAAACTTTGTGATAATTCTTTTGAGAACAACACAGCTACGCCTCCACTATTGGAGGACAAGTGACTCATAAAAACTTGACCATCCCAAACTTTTTTCCAATCTATCTCATTCACTGAATCACTATGCGTTTCTTGAATAAAGGTAACGTCAATACGCTTTAATTTGATAAACTCAAACAAACACATTCTCTTCTGACTGTCTCTAGCACCGTTTAAATTGAGAGTTCCAATCTTAAAATCTCTCATAATTAATGATGTTTGAAGAATAAAAGAAACAGTCAGCAAAACTAAAAAAACAATCAAAGAGGAATTACACCATATCCTGTTTATCATCATTACGGATTTGCTTTTTGATTTTACTCACAATTTTCCTAAGACGGTACACTTCTTTATCAGCGAATGCACCTTCTTTCATCAAGATCTTCACATCATTAATAAAAAGCGAAGAGTCAGGAAAATAGTCCTCAACCTGAACGCCTGGTAGCCCTTTTGTATCTCTTAAAAACTTGCTAATTTCTTCAGCTTTATAAACTGTTGGTTGACTTTCACCTTCATTTTCATTTTGTGATGACAGATACGAACAGCCAGAAGCATTAGAGTCCGTCGAATCACCATCATTGTCTGATACTGTACTTTCAGTCTCGTTCTTGTCTTTTTTAACTTGTTTAGTCATCTTACCTTGACAAACTTTTTTCCTTTTAATGGGAACTTTGAAGATTGACTCTGTTTCCATCTCTGATTCAACACCAACTTCACAGACAGCATTATCAGGTATTGATTTGTTGTCTGTAACTACAGAGGTGTTTCCTTTTATGCCAGCCCTCTCAGAAATCATTAAATCAACTCCAGCAGAAGTACTTGCAACAACCTCAGCCATAGAGAGATTTTCTGATTCAGTCACAACCAGCACATTAGTGACTGAATCATCAACAATAGATGCTGCTACAACATCTGTGACATTCACAACCTCAGAAACATTACTCTGAGAGTTCGTCTGAGCAGCATCACTTCCATCCATCTTGTCAGGACAGACACGTATCAGATGACCAATTTTATTACAACCGAAGCACTTCATTAAGCACTCAGATGTTGCATAGATTGTGTAGTTAAAGCCCTCCACTTTAACATTAAAGGATAAATTTAATTCATCGGAGTTATTTTTCAGAATCATATAAACTTGTCTCCGAAAAGACACTACGTGTTTTAACAGAGGTGATTTACAGCCAAGAACCATTTTCCTGATAGGTGAAACTATCTTACCGAATGAAGACAACTGTTTAGCAATACATTCATCAGAAATAAAAGGAGGGACATTCGATATCACAATCTTTCTGGACGGAGTGCTAAGAGGAAGCACAGGTGTAAGCTCGTTGTTAATTACAACTCCTTTTTGAACCACTTCATTAGCTTTTTCGATCAAATTCAGAAACAAAACAATCGCGTTGTTCATCCTAGACGCAGAAACTATGAACTCACAACCCACCACATCACCAACTGCTAACACACACTCCTCTACACTGACCTTACACATAACTTTAACTCCGTGACGTCGAGTTAAACCATCACAGTTCACCGCACCTGAAGCGGCCATGCTTCCCGGCAAACAATTAAGCCGGGAGCAGGCTCCCACAGCTTTCTTTAACAACAAGACTTGGTCTCTAACAACAAATACCCACACACATAAAAAAACAAAACACAAACACAGAAAAGTTGGAGGAAATCGCACTCAGACTCACCGCACACTCCTCTCACTCGCTCAACAAACGCCCGCGCATGCGCACACAGAGAGAGAGAGAGAGAGAGAGAGAGAGAGAGAATTTGAATTTGAAAAATCATTTTAATACAGCCATACAAAAAATACATTTACATCACATTTTTTCATAAAACACTAAAAAAACACACATGTACGCTCCCGCTAGTCACATTTACCTAATATTCAGCAGATCACATGTACAACTTCACAATCCCCTTTTTTTTTTTTTTTTTTTTCTTTACTGCAAAAAAGATGCAAAGCAAATGTGCCCCTCTTGTACTGAACATAAAACATCTCTACTACACCATTTAGATTCAAAAGAAACCAAATCATTCATTGCTTTAAAAAAATTGAAATCTATCATTATTCTTGATTTAATAATATTGGTAAGAACTTTCAAAACATCTTGTCCAGAAACATTTTCTACCTTGTTTCTTCTGCTCACATATATTGCCATCTTTGATTGGCCCAAAACAAAATTAAACAACTGACATTCAGGAGCCCTTCTCCGCACATACTTAAAACCACAAATAAACATCTGCATAGAAAAAATCTCATTAAAACATATAAAGAAGTTTTCCAGAACATCAAACAAAGGTCTTAGTCTACAACAATACATGAATGCATGAAATATTGTTTCTCTTTGCGTACAGAACGGGCAATCAGGACTAATCCCAGGATTTATCACAGAAATGAAAGCATTTACAGCGATTATTCCATGCAAAATTCTCCACTGAATGTCACCTCCTCTCTTAGGTAACGGTGGCTTATATAGTGCTCTCCATTCTGGACTATAATCCTTACTAAGACTAAGAACCGTACGCCAAGGGGTATCACTCTTACCATTCAAGACTTTCTTATTAAAAACTTTTACACAGCTTTTGTACACTTCTTTCACATTAAAAGCATCAGGACCAAAAACTATATCCTTTATTTTCAAAAAGGGGCCTTCACACTCATCCATTTTGGGTGACAAGACTAAATCATGAAAAGGGTCCTCTTCGTTAGGTTTTATGAGACCCTGACAGAAATCTGCTAGGATTGTCACTTCTTCTTCTTTTAGAACTGACCTCCACTTCATTAGCATTTGCCGAGCCAGTCTTATTGATTTCAGCCCCAGTTTTGCAGCAGTCTCCTCACTGTTCTCAAAGTCTGGACCAGCAATTTTCACTACATCTCCAAGTGTTGTAACTCCGGCTTTGATTAATCTTTCGGCATTAGCTGAAAGAAAAACATTTCCAGCTTCATCGAAACGTGTTCCATAGATCAGAGGTTCCTGAAGCAACCAAAAAAGTGATCCTGAGTTGTGTCTAATTTCGACATCAAATAAAGTCCAGACTTTAAAAATGTTCTTATAAAAAATTGGTGCATTTAAAGTGTTCACCTTTTGAGAGTCCATCAAAAAAAGTGTCTTATCAAGTCCCAAACCTCCCAGACTTCTCAGAATCTCACTTGTGACAGCTTTCCAGTTTGAGTCACATGATCCATATAAAAAACGGTATATAAACCGCATCCGAAAAACTGCAATTCTGCTTTGTACATTCATAAGGCCCTGTCCTCCTTCATCCTTTGATAAATATAACACACTTTGGGACAGCCAATGTAGTTTTTCCCAGAAGAAGTCTATCAAAACCTTCTGGACATCAGACAGTAAACACACAGGAGGATCTATACAGGCTAAACGATGCCACAAAGAGGAAGCCACAAGGTTGTTGATAATTAACGTGCGCCCCTTATAAGACATTTTTGGAAACAACCACTTCCATTTGTTTAGCTTTCCTTTTACTCTTTCAAGAACATCATCCCAGTTTTTCTTAACAGTACATTCATCTCCAAGGAAAACACCGAGGTATTTAAAACCTCCTTTAGTCCAGGTTAAACCACCTGGGAGCTTTGGTTCACCTTGAATCCACTGGCCAACACTAATGGCTTCACTTTTGGCCCAATTTACTTTAGCTGCTGATATCTCTTTAAAATCATTTAAAATTTTTACCAGGGTATCAATGTCTTGTTGATCTTTGATTAAAACCACTACATCATCAGCGTAAGCTGACAGACAAACTTTTTTTCCAGAAGATGGTAAACAAAGACCATTTACTTTTTCTCGAACCTTGTGTAGTAAAGGTTCAATGGCTACAGAGTACAACATTCCAGATAATGGACATCCTTGTCTCACACCTCTGTTCAATTTAAAAGGAGCACTTAAGCCACCGTTAACCTTTACAACACTTTCAATGTCATTGTATAAAATTTTAATTTTATCCACAAAATCCTTTATAAAACCAAAAGCTTCCAATGCATCAAAGAGATATTGGCGCTCTACCCTGTCAAAGGCCTTCTCCTGATCTAAAGAGATTAGGCCTACATTAAACTCTTTTAATTTTGCAAGGTCAAAGATATCCCGAATAAAAGATATGTTGTCGAAAATGGACCTCTCAGGGATGCAGTATGTTTGATCCGACTGAATCACTTGCTCTAAAACTCCTGCCAGTCTATTTGCCAAGGCTTTGGAAAGTAATTTATAATCACTGCATAAAACTGACACTGGTCTCCAACATTTTATATCTGTGAGATCTCCTTTTTTTGGTAAAAGGGTCAAAACAGCTCTCCGACAGCTATACGGCAAAAAGCCTTTTACAAAACTTTCATTTAAAACCTCAAGTAAGTCTTCCCCCAACACGGACCAAAAACCTTTAAAAAACTCCACAGGAAGACCATCTATACCTGGGGCCTTCCCTGGCTGCATGCTCTGAAGTGCTTTCTCCAGTTCTTCTAAACGCAAAGCACCACCTAGATCCTGATTAGATTCAGGAGACACTTGAGGTAAGTCTTCTAAAAAAGAAGTACTAATAATTTGATTTGTTTTAATCTCACTTTGATACAAGACTTTATAAAAATCAACAATTCTTTTACGAATTTCATTTGTATCAGTCAATATTGTTCCTGACTCAGACCTCAAGGAATGAAAAAATCTTTTTTGACCATTTTTCTTCTCAAGGCCAAAAAAGTATTTAGAAGGAACATCCATTTGCTCCACACATTGAAAACGTGATCTAACCAAAGCCCCTTTTGCTTTCAACTCCATTAAATCTTTTAATTTAGATTTTTTCTCTGAAATACACCTCATAAAAGTCCAATCTCCAGTCGATTCTAGCAGTTCCTGCAACTGAATAATTTCCATTTCTGTAACTTTCATTAACTTCTCTATGTTCCTAGTTACATTTCTTGTATACTGTTGGCTAAATTGTTTGATTTGGGCCTTTCCATAATCCCACCACTGTTGTAATGAGCTAAAAGTTGACTTTGTATTTCTAAAATCTTTCCAGAAATACTCAAAACTCACTTTGAAATCTTTGTCATTCAAAAGAGCACTATTAAAGTGCCAATATGTACTCTTTGGTTTTACAGAGCTCAAAAACAAAGAACATTGAATCATACAGTGGTCAGAAAAAGACACTGGAATAATATTACAACTTCTATAAATATTTGTCTGATGATTAAAACAATACAACCTATCCAACCTTGCTAAAGACACCACATTATCTCGAATATGAGTCCATGTGTATTGTCTAGCGTTCCCATGAAAAATCCTCCAAGTGTCGCTAAGCTCATGGGTTTTAATAAGTTGTATCAACCTCTTGCGTGATGTCATATGTGGCTCTATATGGTTTCTGTCAATATTTTGTTCAGTACAATTAAAATCTCCACCAAGTATTAAAAACTCATTACTGTTACAATTTTGCAAAGCTGAACATAAAGTATCTAAAAAACCTAATCTATCTTTTGCTACAGTTGGAGCATATACACATAAGAATACAAAAACCTCATTTTCAAAAACAGCTCTAATCTTTAGAATCCTTCCTTTTAAAATCTCATCCACTTCATATGAGACTGGGGTGAAATTTTTAGAAAAAAGAACAGCAACACCTGCACTGAGTGAATTATTATGGCTCAAAAATACAAGTCCATCCCACTCCATAGCCCAAAGAGCTGCAATCCCATCATCACTATGTGTCTCTTGTAATAATACAACATCAAAACTCCTTTGCTTAAATAATTCAAAAAACTCTGCACGCTTTATACAATCCCTCGCACCATTGACATTCAGGGATGCTATATTAATGTTATTCATCTTTAAAAAATTGAACAACAGCACAACACCCCATAAAAACATCATAGCAGGGAACAAAGAAAACAAAATAATTTTAAGCATTTTCATTGTTGCCTAACTCTACAGTAAGTTTTCTCACAATTTTCTTCAGCCGATACACCTCTTTATCAGTAAAACACCCTTCACTCATTAGAAAACGTGACCTTTCTACCAATAGCTGAGTATCAGGGAAATAACTCTCCACCTTAACATTCCTTCTGTTTTTTGTAATCCTCAAAAACTGTTTGATGTTCTGCACTTCATACCCCGTAAACTGATAATCAGACTGAGAGAGCACACTACTAGAGTCAGATGAACACCCATCACTTTCTCCTCCTTCTTCATCCTCCTTGGTCTCAACTTTTTTTGCCAGTTTCAAAAAAGAATCATCTTTTGTCTTCTTCCGTTTTAATGGTGCCTTAAAAGACTGTGAATCCTCTATTCCTGTAGTATTTTCATCAGGAACATCTAAAGGTTTTATACCACCTTCAACACTACTGCCTTGCATTTCACCTTCAACCAATGCAGCCCAATCTCCCACCTTTTCTTGAGAAGTAGAAGGTGTATCCTTCACGGTCTCAACATCCATCTCCACAGCTAAACTCCCTTCACTCTCCTTGATGTCTCTTGATTGAACATTTAAAAGACTTTCTTCTCCTGTTTCTTCTGCAGATGTCTGTGGTCTACCCTGCTCCTCACCTTCAACATTTTTACCTTTATCTGGGCATGTACGAACCATATGTCCTGTTTTTCCACATCCGAAACATTTCATTTTATCAGTTGTTGCATAAATCATGTAATTAAAATCATCCATACGAAAATTAAATGACACATCAAGTTCAATATCATCCTTTAACACCATATATGCATATCTCCTAAAAGAGACTACATGCTTCAGGAGTGGGGACACATTTCCAAGCTGAATTTTCTTAATTGGTGAAACCAATTTTCCATACCGTGATAACATACTGACCAAAAATTCATCTTTTACGAACGGTGGCACATTCGATAAAGTCACTCTTTTAGACGGCATTGAAAGCGGAAGCACCGCAGTAAAAGCGTCATTAATTACTAAACCGCGCTCCACTAGTTCGTTTGCTTTTTCCACAGTGCTTAAGAAGATAACTATGGCACTGTTCATCCTAGCAGCTGATAAAACAGAATCAAAACCCACCACTTCACCTGCCGCTAAACAGCACACCTCTATACTCACCGCGGACGCCACCTTCACTCCATGACGCCGCGTGAGTGACTCAAACACCTCCGAACCAGCCCCCGCCATCCTTTCACAAGGACAGCGGCGCGCCGCACCAAACTACAAACCTTCCCTATAAAAAAACCTTCAATAAAGACAAAAGAAAGGATAGAAAAAGTTTGAAAAAAACACACCTGCACACCCGCTCTCACAGCCACGCTCCACTCGCTCACCAAACACGCGCATGCGCACACAGAGAGAGAGAGAGAGAGACACAGAGAGAGACTGAGAGAGACACAGAGAGAGACAGAGAGAGAGAGACACAGAGAGAGACTGAGAGAGACACAGAGAGA
>JAUCNO010000353.1:685895-696113 GCA_032353835.1 Enteromius viviparus
GTTTTCACTTAACCTCCTTTGTGAAATAGGCCCCTGGAGTGCCATCAACAGTCTTTAGCTGGCAGCTCCAGCTGGGCATGACAGGCATAGCATTATGTGTGTTTGATTGGCATATTAAAACAAAAATCTAAGGAAAAATAATGTAGAAAAATCTATGTTGGTGGTATGACAATTGAGATCGCAAAATGGCCTTCAGAAGTTAAATTAAAAACTGCACAGTATTTTTTAATTGCATGCTGGCCTAATCTTGTGATTTATAAAATATTACTGTGCAACTAACGAGTAACACAGAGCAGATATTCCTTGCTTTTTGGACTTTGAACCCTGGCAATACCTGGCTTTCACAACCCTTCAAATTACAAGATCTAACCTAACAATTGCTAATGTAAACTATCTGGAGGGGAACACCTCTCTGCAGCCACTGGGTGCCTTCCATAAGCGGAGAGCTGCAATACAGGCTCCGTCTATTCTGAGCTAAACGCATTCGTGACGCCAAGCTTGCAGCGGCACCTGCGCATTTAACCAGTATCACAGAGGCCGCATTTGTAAGAGGCCGAGCCGTAACACTGATGAGGCTGTGGCCATTAAACCCATCATTCTCTGAAAGACTTTCAGGGGACGAAGTGTTGTGATCTTGAAGGAGACTCAACGCGCTATGGTCGTGGCGTGCTCCGTGAGATCGATGCTCTGATTTGCATTGAGTCTAGTACAGTGCCCAGGAATGTTATTTGTTGGCTGGGCATCAGCATTCTCTTTGCAAATTTCACCCTGAGTCCGAGATGGTCTAAATGGCAGAAAAGAATGCCCTGAGTCTCTGCCTCCTCTCGCGAGCTGGCTAAAACCAACCAGTCATCGAGACTATTAAGAACCCGGATTCCCATCTGTCTCAGAGGGGAAAGCGCCGCATCCATACACTTCGTAAAATGTTGTCCCCTTGAAGGCGAATCTCAAAAATGGCCTGTGATTAGGGGCTATTTGTACATGAAAGTATGCATCTATTAGGTCCAGTGAAAAATCCATTCTGTCGGCTGTATTTGCGAGAGAATGGCTTTAAACATAAGCATTCTGAATGGCCTGTTTTATTAGGGCATGATTCAGATGTCTCAGGTCAAGTACATCTTGCATGGGGACTAAAAGGTCTACCTCGACAAGGTAGAGGGTAGAAACAGAGCAGTTTGCAGGGTGATCTGGCCATGGTGAGACATTGCCCTGCTTTGTAGTAATTTACAGCTTTTATCCACCGAGGGGAATAGAACCGCTCGATATTACGAGGAGTGTTGATTCCCATGTAAGCACCAGCAGATAAAAGAGCAGCTGGGAAAGGGGGAACGCGAACCCTGTATTGGCATGCGAGCCCTCAACCCGACTGCTTACTTATTCATTTTTGCCCTGTCTGCCATTTCGACATGGAACCTGTTTGCTGTTTTATTCAGAATGGAAGAGCGGTGTTTTGACCCACGACTATGCCGTGTCCCAGGTGCCTGTTGCACGGACGCTGCCGGAACCAAACAGTGTACATGAGCTGAACTACCCACATCCAAAGCCATATCCTAAAGCACTGTCCTCTGTTAAAGTCTGAATGCTTTAAACTTGGAAAAAATTTTGTTCACATAAAATCAAAAATAAACTGAAATGTTAGCAAACTGTACTGCAGCAGAGAACACAGAGCTCCTCAATATCTGTGCTGAATTTTCCCTACATTTCCCCTAAATTAACATGTATCGAAGGAGGGCCTAAACTACAGCACAGGCTGCAGTCCTTTGAGACTCTAAGATGATGATTAACTCCAGGCAAAAGTTCTACACCAGGCCTAAGCCTTGACTTTTCATGTATCTGAAGATCCATGGTTCGCAACAGATCGACCAATCACCAGAGTCAGGACACCTTTTGGGAATGCATCACTGTTCAACATGATTGCCAATCAAAACCCTTGTAACCATCCGGACTATGAGACTGCACCCTCACCAAGGAGGCAATGCAAGTATCGTACATATAACTAAACAAAACAGAGGTTTAATATTAGTTATAGAACTGATGGTTTTTTCAGGTGGTCAACTAACTCTCTTTTCATAACTTAAATTTGAGCTCTTTCGTAATGGTTTACCCTTAAGCCTTGCTTTGCACTTTCTTCTTTGTGTGAGTGTATTTATACGTGTGTGTTCAGTTATGTGAGTTAACGTAGAGTTAATACAACTTTTGCCATTTTTTTTTTAGAGTTTCTGATTCTGAATAGTATAAAGATATTTAAGCGATCATTTCAGAATTTACAATATATATATTTTTTTTTGTACATTTTGTAATTAATCAAAACTTTTCTCATAAAATAAATCTGAGAAATGGCTGAATCTGTGTAAATCTGTTTTACATAAAGCACTGTATATTTAAATGTCACTTGGCTATTCTAACAGTAACAAGTCAGAGCATATAATTAAATCTGAGAAACCTAATAGAGATAGCTGACCTGTGTGTCCCACTTCTTATTTTACTAATGTCAAGGAAACCGCAAAACAATATTTAAACAAGACAATGCAGGCACTAAATTACCCTTTGTTGTGTGTGTCTAGATGAATGACTTGGAGAGAGCAGTTTCGGCAGCACACACGTATCTACAGCGAAACCCTGAGGATCCTCTTCTGTCTAGGAGTCTTAACTACTATAAAAGCCTGTTTGACACAGAAGAGTACCTCATAGACCACGAGGAGAAGCAATTTGAGGTATTTATTCTCTCTAATAGTATTTTTCTATTTAACCTCATTTGTGAAGTGCACTCTTCTGGAAAAAAAAAACTAAATATGGATTCATATCGATCTGTTTCTTAGGCTTTATTCCTGAAGGCTGTAAAGCTGTATAATTCGGGGGATTTTAGCAGCAGTGCTCGAGACATGGAGCTGGTGGCTACTGAGTATTTTAAAACATTTAACACGTGTTTGATGTCTTGTGAAGGGTCATATGATGTGCAGGAGTTTAAAGACTTCTACCCCACCTTAGCTGGTCAGTGATGTCAGTATGCGTTTTCAGATTTTATTCAAATAGCTGTGAATATTAGAAATATGTTACAACTCAAATAAGTCTGGTTTAAAAGCAATAATCTGACATGGGAACTCATTATAGGTTGTTGAGATGTATTTTTTTATATATATATTTTTTGTCTCAGTAGTCTATACATGCAATGTACTCTCTCTTTTTTCTCCCCAGATTTCTATTTTGAAGTAATGAAGTGTAAACTAAAATGTGAGGAAAATTTGATTCCAAATGTTGGTGGTTTCTTTGTGGAAAAATTTGTGGCCACCATGTACCACTACATGCAGTTTGCTTATTACAAATGTAAGTAACATAAACAAACACACAATAAAATTGTTCATTGTCTTCTGTCAGCAGTAAACACACGAACAACCACGTCTGCCCACATTTCATATCTATTAGTAAATTTTTTGTGTAATGGGGAAAGAAAACAATATTATTGTAGGAGACAACTCTCTCATGAAGAGTTTCCAGTTTTTAACATTTGCTTGCAGATGCAGAACTGTGCATTATTCCAAACTGATAGGGTATGAAATAAGATACTATGTTTGTTTTACTGTTTACTTCACCGTAAAAAATCTAATTAAAATGAAAAAATAATTTGTTCCCTCAGTAACTAAGACTAAAAACTTTTGTACTTGATAACATGCTTACAAGACATTTTAAGTATAATAGATTTGTTGCAGTGGACCACTTCATATTTTCATTATGATCAAAGAGCAATCTGATTACAATCTGATCTCCAAACAGTTTTTGATTTGAGTGCCATTCAAAATTAAAAATTATAATTATGTGTACATTGCTAGGTCTAGCATTGTGTGTTTATGTTGAAATATAAAAAAAAAATATCCATCTTTTCTAATATTCTGTTGTTTGTATATTTGTCATGTTGACTTGTTTGGTTTATGTTTCACGCCTCAGAAATGTGATGTTATTTCTAGTAAAGGAGCATAGTGAGCATCGTTTTGCGGTGCTTTGTGGAATTTTTCAGGGAGCAAATGTTCCAGTAAGGATTTCGCAATTGAGACAGCCCTTAAAACTCCCTGATCAGTGCCCTTGTAACTGAACAAAGGAGCTAATTGAGACACACCCAGAGACATTAATACCAAAAGTTTTTTTATTAAAACAAGTCAATTTATAACTTTTTTAAATTAATTTGTCCTTCTAGTAAATGATGTACGAAATGCAGCACTATGTGCAGCGAGCTATATGCTGTTTGATGCAAAGGATCAAGTGATGCAGCAGAACATGGCCTACTACAGATTCTACAGACAACAGTGGGGACTGGAGGATAAACATTTCAAACCACGACCAGTAAGTATAAACACACACACATGCACGCATATCATGAACTTACCAAAATGACAAACATTAGTCATTAAGGCAGTAAGGTTAAAACCTCTGATACTCAACAATTTCCCAATAACAGTACTGGAGTAGCATATGCAGTTTTGTTGTTGTTTCACTGGACAATGAAATTAAATCCATGTCACCCTTATTCAAGTATTGTACAGAATTGTAAAAGAACAACATTTCTCAACATTTCTCTTTAATACATTTTAGCAGTAATAATTATCTGGGATTACCTAGATGAATTTTTATTAACAGCAAGCATTGTATAAAATATCTAAGAAATATATACAGGTGGACAACCAAAATGATTACTACCGCTGTGTGTTAAATTTAATTCAGTCACGTGTTAAAGTCGTTTATGAAAATACCACCAGGTGGCGCAAAGTTTCCAAACTAATTACAATTTTGTTTTGTTAAATAGATAAGCTGTAGTTTTTGTCTCTCTGGCTTTTGTCTCTCGCGTCTCTTTTATTATTAATATTATTGTGAAGTGAGATGAATAAAGAGTGCATCTGTCTTGTGGAAAGGACTCTGTTGTGGGGGGTTAATAAAGATGTGAATCTCTCGCTCGTTAACACGGAGAGCTCAGCTAAAAGTGCTCCAAATGCCCCAATTGGTTTGGCTTTTGTAATGTTTGGCATACAGAGTATGACACGCCATATAATACGCTTTTTGATGTTTTCTCAAGAGGTGGCAGCTCTGCACGAGAGACAAAGAAACTGACGGAAAGAGACATGGGTCTTGCCAGAGAGACAAAAAAAACATTTAGTTTCATTATTGGCAGAAGTAGCCTAATAGTTATGAAAGAAAAAAAATACATTTGAAAAACTTGAATATCTATAATAATTGAGCACAATAACTTTTCGAGGTTATAGTATGGGATCCGCATTAAAAGTCTACAACTGAGACAGATGCAGTTATAACCTGTAAACTTCACTTTCTCTAGCATGTGCAGCCTTTCTCAAGGCCTCTATTTTGGAGCACTGCCTGGCTAGCTCAGGCCTCAAATACTGAATAAGTATTTAGGATTATATTAGGTATCAGTTAAAAATAAATAGTCTAAATAATAAATAGTAAAACATGTAATGTAGGCAAATAAATGACAATTCATTGTTTTTTTAAATTAAAATAAACACAAGAGCTGGTGCATAAAAAACATAAGACAATTACAGATTCATTTAAATTCACTAAACTTCTGTGAAAAAAAGACCACACAACCACTGTTCCCTGTCTGTCAGTCACTATGACGTTATGTCATGACGACAGACTGGGGTCATTACTTGATAGCCCTGATTCGCTCTGCTATAGAGAAAACGGAAATAAAAATTGGCTAGTGGAATTTGCATGCTGAGCCACTCCCATGCAGAGAGGGTATAAATAGAGTGTACAAATAATATAAATAGCAGGTGCATCCACTCATCAGATTTTGCTTTGGAGCCGAGAGCTGTTTATGTGCGTGCTGTGGCAGTGCACCTGTGCCTGCGCAGCGCTGCCACCTGGCGGATTCGCCCTCATCTACCATCCGGCCCCTGTAGAGCCACAGCAGTTCTGCCAAAGCCTACAGTACAGCCAGGCAGGCTGCTTTAGCTCTGCACGCCATGGCCATCCTGCAGGTCCTTTAGGCCAAGGCGTTAAAAGAGCTAGACGAGGGTAGTGCTCACCCAGGGTTGATGCAGGAACTGCGCTCGGCAAACGGCCTCGCCCTTCGGGCGACGAAGGTCACAGCGGTCCCTCGGGCGGACAATGTCCACACTCGTGGCCCAGGAGCGCTACCTATTGCTGAGCCTGGCTGAAATCAAATGAAGGAGAAGGTTCACTTTCTCGATGCCCCGATCACCCAGGCTGGCCTATTCGGCATCACTTTGGAGAATTTTGTGCAGCAGTTCTGCGCAGACAGAGGCCATCCAGCACATTCTGCCTGGCGCCCATCTGCCGCAGGGCCAGCCTGGGTCTGCTTGTTGCTGAGGGTGCCCCCGTACTGTGACGGCGTCCACGCTGCCTGCTGAGACTAGGTCGAGGCAGACTGGGGACACGTGCAGTGGTACTGTGTCGAGTCAGTATGGCAAAACCCTCTGCTCAACTTAGCCGCCCTGCTCACCGCTGCACACCTTCTGGCAGACTGGTGGTTCCGATGGTTCCATTATCGACGGAGCTGGAGGTGTGGGCCGTGCTTTCCAGCCTATCGAGGTGGCTCCTCCGGACGATCCAGTCTGGCTATGCGATTCAGTTCGGCAGGCATCCTCCCAGGTTCAGTGGCGTGCTCGAGACTGTGGTGGCAGCCCGAGACACCTCTGTACTGCGCGAGGAGATTGCTGTCCTTCTGGCAAAGGATGCAATAGAGCCGGTCCCTCCAGCCGAGAAGAACTCAGGGTTTTACGGCCCTTACTTCATTGTGCCAAAGAAGGGTGGCGGCCTCCGGCCCATCTGTGACCTGCAAGTTCTGAACTGCGCCTTACACAGGCTGCCGTTCAGAATGTTGACGCAGAAACGCATTATTAAATGTATTCAGCTCCAGGATTGGTTCGTAGACTACTACTCTGCAAACCAATACTACTGTACTGAATATCGTCGTTCATTCAGTCACTATTAAACTAATTCCAAGTTTATAGCTTATTTAAATTCCACGCTCAAACACATTTGTTTAGTTTGCCAAAATCCACAGGTAGAAGTGGCCTAACTGATCTAACTCTAGCTGGAGGGGGTGGACATTTGATAGAGGTGCGAATCTCTCGATCATTCACATGGGAGCAGGGAGATTACACTCTCATTGATATGCACGGTACGGATAAAGACGTTGTTGCTGCCAACAGTGTTCATCTAAGTCTGCGGTCGCCATGAGCCTTTTGACAAGAGACAAGATTTTACAAGCTAAACAAAGCTAATGATTGCAGTTCCATGCATCTTCCTAAACTCTATTTTAAACGTTAAAGCTATGAGTGATGCAATACCAAAATAAAATAAGACGCTGTCTATAGGCGGACATTAATCTGCATGCAAAGAATATTAAATTAAAATAGTTCAGTTTTGTGTTTAATGTCAAAATTATTATATTTTGTTTTTTTATTAAGTTAATTTAGAAAAAATTTTGGAATTTTTTTTGTTCGTTAAATATATGTTTTTGGTTTTTTAAAGACCAATCGGCAGCTGATCACTTTATCCTTCTCATCCATCACGACATGTCTAAAATAAAACTCTAGATATATCCACTGAAACAGTTCAAGCCTATAACAATGTTTATATGTTCAAAATGCGCTATAATAATAAATGTAGGGTCTGTGCGGAGAGGCTGAAGTGCACTGAGCAGAACGCAGAGGCAAAAGCGCAATCACTTTCATTTCTTTCAGAAAAACACAAAAGTCTACTACATCAGTTTAAATGTCCATCATCAAATACACAATTCGGAACAGTAAAGAGTCTACTTTTATTTGTGAATATCTACAAAACGTGATTTTATAGGCTAATTAAAAAATAAAAAATGGCACGGTGTCTTCACTTTTTGAAGCACAAGCTCATCTCAGCTGTATTCATAACTGCGAGTGAATGTGTCAGCGAGGACACGCATCGTCTACGCCAGGCTTAGCTGCACCTGATCGTAGTTCTAGTCGGTGCAACAAGTGTAAATATTTATCGTAAAGCTGGACTTTCGTCAAGCTGCCGTCCGTCTACAAACGCGTTTAACAGGCTATTTTAGATATGGGAAAAACATGCTTTATGAACAAGACCAAAAAAATGTTACATTTATTTGGGGAGACAACATATCTGTGATTTACAATGGACATACCAGAAGTAAAAAAATCTGCAAAATGGATATCAATTTTAATTCAAATAATTTTTTTTGTTTCAGAGGACAAAACACTGTTATGATATCATCTCTCCATCATGCACAGTTCTGAAAGCAGAATGCAAACATGTGTAATGCTTTTAAACTGAGATGTTTAGAAGGTGTTTAACAGTGCTGCTGCCCACTAAAGATTTTTCTAGTTTCTATATGTTCATTTAAGTCATATTATGCAACTAACCGCAATGAATGAGTCTTAAAATATTCCGTGCTCAAGTACAGGAGTGAAATACAGTGCCTCACTTTATACTAAAATAAAGGAAAGAATTCATAAAACACGCATTACTTTCTTAAGGAGTGTAAATCTTTTCCAGAGTATTTCTCAGTCAAAATAAAGTACAGGTAACGAATAAATAAAGTCTGTGCGTTACAAAAATATAGGTAGTTGCTGTTTCAATCAAATGAATTAAAAAATATTGATGAAAAACATACTTGTAACGAATATTAATAATACGAATATTTTTATTTATATTGTTATTTATATTGTTTCCTAGCCTACAAAAATAGGCTACCACTTTCAAAGCTCTGATGCAAAGTAGTCTAAACTAAATTTTTTTCGTTCTAAGAAAAACTAATAATTTCATAAGCAGACTGCTAAATTGTAATTTGTGAATATTAACGTCTCGGTTACGTATTGTAACCCTCGTTCCCTAAAGAAGGGAACAGAAACGTCACGTCGGTGACTGACGAATAGGAATCTGTTGGACCACCATAGTAGAGATCGCACAACCCAGGGCACGTGCCGTCACCTTCGTCGCATGAAGCGAACTTCTGAGTCGTGGCCACCCTCGTGCAAAGCCTTTAGAGCCTTGGCCTGATGGACTTGCAACAACACCATGGCGTGTACGGATGACGCAACATCTCCACAAGCTTTGTAAGCATCATCGATCAGAGTCGACGAATGCCATTGGACGCTGCTCAGGAACCGAATGCCTCATCTCCTGAGCCTCTCCTCCCGATGCTATGACAGACATCTGGTCGTCAGGGGGAGCCCCAAAGGTGAAATCTGGCACCGTTTCCAGTTGACCGGGCTGTCCCGATGTCCCGGATGTCGGACGAAAATACCCGGACGAAAGTCCATCAGTTTTGGAGTGTGTGTGACAGGGGGCACTCCCCGAGGGAGTCACTGTCAGGCCTGCCCTCTCTACTTCGGAACCGGAAGCTCCGCGGACACATTTAACTTTTTTTGTTAAACACTTCTTCTTCAGCTTTTAGTGTGTTACTGCCAGGTACACCTGCAACATGCACATGGACACTGCAGACTAGCAGTCCATATATGCATTGCATGTCAACGCAGTAGTATAAATAAAAAAACAACGCACAGCTTATGCCATATAGGCTATGGCGTAGGTCCGATGTAGAAGTATAAATCAGCCTTTACCCCATGTCGTTCCAAACCTATAAAAGCTCTCCATATGACTGCCAAATAAATACCACTGTCAAGGTCCAAAAAGGTTTGAAAGACATAAGACGTAAAAAAAAGCCTATCTGCCATTAGTAGTTTAACTGTAACGTTATGAGGCTACAAGAGATATTTGTACGGACAAAAAACAAAAACAATGACTTGGCACTGTAACGCCGTTTTGGAGAGCACTCGCTAGACACGAACTACGTATGCATGTCACGGGGCTCGCTGGCGTGCGTGCGCAGGAACAGACAGGCAGAACACGGCTGGTCAATGCAAAATAAACTTTAATTAAACTCAAAAACATAAACAAAAAGCTGACGGGGCAGCAAACACACACGAGGAATAACACCAGCGAACGTCACATACATAACATTAAAGTGCCCCTATTATGCCATTTTAAGGGTTGCTAATATTGTTTAACAAGTCTCTTAAAACAAACAGGTTTATATGTTTGCAAGGTCAAAAAACACTTTAGTTTTCTTTAAAATTAGGTTTAAATTTACCCCATTTCTAAATGATTGGTAAACGGCTCGTGTGAAGCTGTTCGAACACTCAGTCAGTCTAACCCCTCCCTCCCGCGAGCCCTCACTGTGATTGG
>JAUCNO010000353.1:764395-774894 GCA_032353835.1 Enteromius viviparus
GAAATAATTTTGTTAAAATTACACATTACGTTTGCGTTAATGTAATAACCAGCTAATTTCCTTTTTTTGAGTGTACAAAGCAGTATTTTGTGGTAGAGGTGATGGTTCTACCATACTTGTAACAAGGTGCAGAATTTACAGGTTTATCTATATGGAGTTAACTCAAGACTAGATAATGATCTTAGATATCATCGCTTTGCTGCCGAATTTCACACCATTAACATCAATTCCATGTGAAAGTACTAAATCTAGAGTATGATTTCGACAATAAGTAGGTCCTGATACGTGTTGTCTAACCCCAATAGAGTTCAATATCTAAGAAAGCAGATCCTTACATATCTTTTTATTTATCAACATGGATGTTAAAATCACCAACAATTAAGACTTTATCTGCAGTAAGTACTAACTCCCAACTTTAGATAATCCTAATTGTCTGGTCCAAAAATGCAAATCAGTCTATGCCCTAACTATGGGCTAGGCAAGGGCCGGTATGAGATTCTGACGGTATGATAACCTTGGACAAAAATATCACGGTTTCACGTATCACAGCCCATTGTAATTACTGCTTTACAATGATATATTTAAATGTCTGAGTAAAAAAACAACTCTTTTTCCCAACTAAATACAGTATATTTTATTTTAGGAAACATATAGAACATAATAGAAGGACGTTTCATATTTTTTAATAACGCTTTACTGTACTCAAACGCAAACATGGTGAAACCTGTGTTTTATAGAAATACAGACTAAATAAATCTATAAACCTATATATATCTATATATCCATCTATAAATATCCATAACTATATATATTTATGTGTGTGTGTGTGTGTAATTACAAGTATTTAAAACGTCTATCAATAAAGTATCTGAAAAATATCTACTTTGAACAATACATTAAATTACATTAAATAACGACAAAATCAAGTCTCAAGTCAAGTGAATGAATCAAACAGGTATCTAATACTGACTTCCGAAAAGGGGAATAACCAATGACATTTGAGATTACAATTAAAACAGCAAGCCCCGACTGACAAAAATAAAAGTGTTCGCGCGAGCAGGTGAAAGAAGTTCAAGCGCAGGAATGATCTCGCACGCGAGTGCTTGAATATCCTCTCGCGTATGTGATTTACCACGAGCGCCAGCATCAGTGGCGACTAGTATGTCCGAATTCATAGCATACTACTTCCGGCCGAATTCTGTAGTAAGCATACCATGGACACTTTCCTATCCCATAAAGCTCCGGGAGAGGAGGCAACATATTTAAAAAATGACGGAAAGTGGAGACAAGGCTCATTTTAAGTGTAAGCACCTCAGGATAAAAAACGTTGTTTGTTGTGATTAAATTACACTTGTTTAACACACTCTAAATAAATGGATGACTTATTGAAAGTTTAAATTTTCTTGCATTGATGTTTTCACGTGAACGATGAACGAGATGACCAATCTATTCTGCGTGTATGAAAACACGCCAATGAAATTGGCATTAGCTGATTAACATCCAGCTGCATCTGATCGCAGCGCGAGTATAAATAGGCAGCGGATTAAGCGCTCATTAGTTCTTCACAGAGGAGCCGAGCTGGTGACACGGCCCCCTAGCGGCGGTACAGCCCCATGACGACGGGACGTGACGTCTCCGTTTCCTTCCTCAGGGAACAAGGGTTACATATGTCACCGAGACGTTCCCTTTCAGTCGGTCACTGTGAGTCACACGAATAGGGATCCCTACCAAAACGCCATGGAAGCTGCCCCTTCCAGTGTCGCGTAGGAGTCTCCCAAGTCCCCAGTATTTCCTCAAGGCTGGGACTCCACAGGATACCAGAACTGCACTACCTTAGTAACTGAAGCACTAGGATGTCTGAGAAGACATGAACTTTCAATGCATGTGGAATATTATGATTAAACCCTCATGGACGGCAGACTGCTGGGGGAACACGTTTTTTTTTTTTCACTGTGAAATACCTACATGGGGTCCCCAAGTGGTATTGCACATGGGGCCCCAACCCTCTAACGGTTATCACAGGATTCATCGCATCGAAGGCCTGGTGAAAAGATGCTCTGCAACATCCGGCTGCTGACGGGGAACGAAGGAATTTGTACAGGGTCTACTCTACTGGACACTCTGGAGCAGTGGTTCCCAACCTTTTTTAACTCACGGCCCACACAGCCAAACACATATGTTTTGGCGGCCCACTGCAAAAGAATTTAAACAATCCCGCTTTTTGTGTCGGGTTAACTAAGTACTAGGAAGCAAGGCTGTTAATTGACTTTATTGAATAAATTAGGAAATGTATTGAATAAACAGAAAATATGCATAACGGATCAGCAAACTAGACATTTTTTATTATATTAATAATATTACAATTTCCTTTAATAATAATTGGCCATGAAGTCGTGGGAACCTTGGGCACGTAGCTGGGCCGTAGCCTCAGTGTTACCTGGGAATCCTCGGGCCCAAACTCTAGGCACGATTTATTGACAGAAAATACCTGCAGGTCCCCTACCCTCTTTATGCGAGCAGTTTTCATTGAAAGAAACTTCAGCTTTACCAGTGGCAAAGGCTCGGATGGGACCTGTTGAGACACGTCCTAAAAGGGTACTCTGAAGGATTTAACCTTCTGATCCCTGAACTTGATGACCAGGTCGTGCTTACCAACAGACCTGCCTTCAACAGGGTCATGCATGATAAAAACGATGCATCGTGATACAAATGCCAAACTGATCAGTTTAAACTGATTTAAACTGATGCATCCCATAGGTGACTTTTTAAGCCAATGCACTGAGCGAATCAGGGAATCTTCCCATCTCTAGTTTTCGTTAGGGATTGGACAAAGACATTGTTAAGTGTGATATTCCTACGAATGCATTTTCTTTAATTGAGTTAATTAATCATGTCCTTGATTTAATTTGTAATTTTTTTAATACAAGAACGGGGTAGGAGTTTATAAGAATTTTTTTCTTTATCCTACTCCTGGGCCCTGGGTGATGGCAGGGGGACATAAAGTCTCCGTTCCCTCCATCAGGGAAGGGGGGTTACAATAGGTAACCGAGACGTTCCCTTTCTGCCCCTGTCTATGACTTGTCCGGAGAAGGAGTCACAATGGAGGAGCCACTCCGACAGGCTGGAAAGTGCGGCCCACGCCTCCAGTCTCGTCGATAATAGAACCATCGGAGTCACCAGTCTGCCAAGTTGAGCAGAGGGAAGCCCGTGCTGTCTCGAAGCAGTGCCCCTGCCCTAAGGCCTGCAGCGGAATACAAATAAAAGGAAACAAAGGATTCTCTTAGCCGTCTTGTTAGAGGTCTTAGTGCTCGCTGGAGACAGGGACGGTGCTGCCCTCCTGCGCAGAGCTCTACGCTGAGGCCTCGACAGTGTCTCAGCACTCTGCGGAGCTGCCGGCACAGTACGGCACAGATCGGGGCATCGAAAAAAGCGAACCTTCTCGGTGTCCTTCATCTTAGCCAGGCTTAGCCATAGATAGCACTCCTGGGCCACGAGTGTGGACCCCAGAAACCAATCATCCACAGAAGCGGTGAACTCGACACAGGGGGCGGCCATTGACTCACTCGCACTCCCCCAAAGGAGAGAGGCGAGACCGCAGTACTGCCTGAGACATATCCTCACAATGAGAACATGCCCCTACCCCGAAAGCATCCTCAGTGTGCTGGAGCCCAAGACACTGAAGGCAGCGATCATGGCCATCGTTGGATGAAAGATAGTGACCGCAACCAGAAGGACAAGGCCGGAATGGCATCCTTAAAAGGACGACTGCCAACCGTGTCAGAAACTGCTCTCTTTGTGAAACGCCCAAGGGAATTGCTGGTCAACACAGAAACTCTGTTGATTGCATTGTATCGCCACATCGAACATCCTCCGCTTAAAATAGGTCCTCTCTCAGCACTGTGTTCAGGGAGAGAACTGTACATGGACAGCTCTTGGCTCCAAAGCAAAATTTGAAGAGTGGATGCAGCTGCTGCCTATTTATACCCGCTCTGCGGGGGAGTGGCCTAGCATGCAAATTCCACTAGCCATTCAGAAGGATTCTGATTAGCATTTTCTCTCTATCAGAGCGAATCAGGGCTCCCAAGTAATGACCCCAGTCTGTCGTCACCACATAATGTCATAGTGACTGACAGACAGGGAACTCTGAGTTTTCCGTTTTAAAAAGGCAGGTTTGTCAAATCCAAGAAAGCAGGGTAACTCAAGCCTGTTTCTGAAAGAGAGGTAACTATTACTCCGAGTCGGGGGGGCGCGGACACTCTCGCGGGGGGCGCGAGTTGTCAGCTCTCTTCGTCAGGTCGTGTGTGGTATATGTTGCAGAACTGTATTCAAATGTTATAAATATAAAAACACCACATTTTGAAATTTAACTGCAGTATATGTCAGTTTAGTTTATTTGTGTGTACTGCGCTCATAGACTTTAGAAAACTGCGCCCATATGTTTGATTTCTCCTTGAGAAGCTGCGCAACAGGGCTTGACACTGGCACCCGCCCACCCACCAAATGTGGGTAAAAACTTTAGTCTCACTAGCCACTTTGGCGGGTAGTTTATTCTTTGTTATGACAATATAACCTATTTTTGTTGTAGTTTTCTCTAAAGGCATCTGATATAATAAACACATTGCAACGTATTATTATGTGCATAAAACTCTAATGAGCTTCTATCAACATTCTGATACAACTTGTTTAGAACGTGCATTAAGTTAGTCTCTGCAGTGATAACCTGCTGACGACATGTCTGACTCGTGAACGAACAGATTTTTTAACAGCTTGTTTTTTACTTTCACTTTGTGAATGCGCGAACTGTGTATGGACGGTTTCATCGGGCGCATGCGTCTGGACCGAAGTTAACAGTCTGTTGTGTTTGTTTATCGTCTGGTTACAAACCAGCTACAAACGCAGCTAATGAAGAGTAATGAAGTTGGACTCTCAGGTTATTGTGATGTGGGCTCTATTTCCCATACATTTATTTATTTGTAGCGACCTGTCACCCTATCAAGATTTTACATAAACATAAAAATCTAAACATGAACACACATAGTCTAAATATAGGCTAATTATTAAAAAAAGATAAACGCAGAGCAGTGTAAGCACACATGGCACGCGTTCCCGCATCTGCGCCGGCGCGCGCTCGCTCTCACCTATGTTTGCGGTTGAATACATATAATCATAATTGATAGACAACTAGGCTATATCAGGGAAAATACATTAGCGCAACTCAGCCCAGAGAAAGCAAAAGCCCGCTTTTAAGCAACTATAGAAAGGCGTTCGATAATGTCTAGTATCAGTGCCCACGGGGTAAAAAGCGCCGTTATAACACACTCGCGCTGATGTGACCGAGCCCGGGGCCAAACAGCAAGAATGGTGTGTTTGATGTGTTTGATTGTTTTGTTGTGAATGGTGAAAGAAGGCAATGCTTCCTTCTGTTGGGTTAGTCTCTGGTGATGGTAATTATATGGTGACAAGATGGTCACAGGATTAGCTGCTGAATTTAAGGCGTGTGTAGGTGCTAGCACCTTACTGGAAAGTAATTAAGGAAACATTTTATTGAAGACTTTAACTCCAGTTCGCCCATTCAACGAACATCAGCCAAAGCGGGGTAGGCTGGTGCAGTCAGAATTTTCCCAGTGAATAAGTGCCCCACTCCGCCCCTGCATGTCTTTCAAACTTTTGATAGTTTACATAAAGTAGTAACATATTATATTGCACAGTTATATACCAACATGAATAAGCATTTTTACTTTAAGCATTTGTATTTGTCAGCATCTTGTTTGTGACTAATCATTCTCGTGGTCCGGGTGACTTGCATCAATATACATTTTTAATGATCTCGAACAAAGGAAAAGTTGGATGTTTTTACAATAGAGAAATGCACATACTTTGCATTCAACAGATCACAAACACGTTTTTCAAAAGCTAACACATTTCTTATGTAACTGTAATTCTGGCAGTGTTTCGTTTGCTGGAATGAAAATTTCTCCAGTTCTCTTGTGAAATTCCTCCTGTAGCACAAACCTAAATATAGCAGGAACGGTCGCGTGGATAGTGGGTGTGAACAAAGAGTGTAAATGACGTGAATAGCGGAAGTTCCTATCGAGCAGACTGAAATCTACCCGCTATGAATGTTTCACAGTCAGTCCGTTCATCACCTCGCCGGTAACACACACCGTTAGACAGTACACTTAATATCAAAAAGACATCATGTTCGGTGGAGATAAAATCACTCTGCGATGGGGCCTGATCTCGCTTTCCCTGTTTCTGGGTAAGTGCTGATATGTCATTATTTCTTTCGCCTCACGTTCAGACTTTTGGATGAAATTAATTATTTAGACCAAGGACTGTACATTAAAAAAATATATTCTTCAGATGATATTTCGTTTTGTTAATTAAAATATATATTATGAGATCACTAATAAATAATATTTTCAGAAATTCCTTCAAGAATTGGGTTCAGTACCCATTGAGACACAACCTTGTTGAAAGTGGTTTAATATTATCAGATGTTGTTTCAGCACTGTACGCTGGTTAAAAAGGTGGGAATTTTTTTTTAAATCAACCTTAAAATAACAAGATCTACATTTAATGTCATGTGCAAACTACAACATAATCTGCCTTTAAAAATGTAGGCTTAATTTATTCCCTAGCATTTTAATAACGTTTGATAACACCTATTCAAAATATAAAATATAGTTATGCTTGATAAATAAATAACAGGCTAATGATGTATGAAGTCAGTTAAAATAGAATAAAACTAGTTTATCAGTTTAAAATGATGTGATCCGCCACCCGTTTCTATGCATTCATCATTTTAATCACATTCATACCCTGACTACATGATCATTTTCATAACGTGACTGAATTTGAAAACATTAATTTATTAATTAGTTAATCTCAGGAGTCAATCAATGCATTCACTGCCATGACCCACTATTCTGTGTTAAAATATTCACCGTGAAAACAATCAAAGAGTGAACATTTGAAAATCACACTCCTGAAGCACTTGGTTTTGTAAGGTCCGCCTTCTTTGGTCGGCTGGATGCGCGTGTCACCTTCCAGTGCTCCAATGAAACATATTCTACTAGTGTAACGTGTTGTCACACGCAGATGAACGAGATCGTGGAGTCCAAAGTATAAAACAAAAATACTTTTAATAAATCAAAACGTGGAGCAGTATCCAGAATATCAAACTTTCCAACACATACAAAGGTTACATCAACAAAACTAGGACACGAGACACATTGGGAGAAACCTAGCACATGGCAAAATAAACAAAACATCACATGACAAAGAACATAGAATCAAAATACTAGAACTAAACAGAGAATTACAGAAAAAACACAAAAACATAGAAACACTGAAACAACTAAACAACTAAAACAAACCAAGACTGTTACATGCATAAAACACAGCATCAACAAATCCAATTATTATCAGCATAGCATTTTAAGTCTTCCACACACAGGGGACAAACCAATGAGTATAACTTCAATTCATTCTGCATCTTGGTCCCTTAAAAAGAAATCAAAAGACATAGATATATATACAGAGAGAGAGAGAGAATACACATCTGAATTGTAAAAATGACAATTATAAGTAAAAGTGAGGTTAAACATGCATACTATTTCCATGCGTGTCCTCCTCTTTTCCGTTTAATGACTAATTTTCGCGCATTACTCCACGTGTCCTTGAGAGATGTGCTACTTTTTAAAATGAAAAAGGTTAGCACAATTAGAGGGTAGGTAAATTTGGGTTGCTACAAATACATTTAGACAGTGTGACGCAGACCTCATTCTGATTTTGGAGACAATTTAAAAATCAAAAATACAAAATGCTTCCCAGTAATTGCGTACCAATACGTGTTATGGATTGTTATTGTCCTGCCTTTGATGTAAATGAAGGCTGCCGCCATCTTTGATTCAAACAATGCCGTAAGAAAACTTCTTCTTCTTTTTATGGCAATTGGCAAACCAGCTGTCTGGTGCATTTACCGCCACCAACTGGACAGGAGTGTGAAGCGTTGATTGGGAGTTAGTGATAAGAGGATAGACTCATACAAGAAAAAAACTGTAAGAAAACAGCGACAAGCGACAAGTTCATCATTACGTTCGTCGTCATTAACTTCATCATTATAATGTTTATCCAGATATTACCCTGCCAGTGGAGATGAAAATGCAGCCTTTATTCCCACACTGGCACAAAAACGACGGTAGTTGCTCCGATGGGAAAGCGTGACAGGTTGAACACAAAGTTATTGACACCACATGTTAAAACACACAAGGTCTTTGCATGACCTGATTTGCTCACGTCACAAGTCTAGTTTCCATCCAGTTTTTAAACAAGATTTTTTAAGCTGGAATTGGCTGGAAACAAGAAAAAAAAATCTTAGCTAGAAAAGCTGTTTTTGCAGTGAAGGAACTGTATATATGTGTGTACTGTGTATATTTATAATGTATATAAATACATACACATACATTTATATGTTTATATTTATATTTCAGATAAATATATTATTATACATTATAAATATAATGTATAAAAATAATATTTATGTGTGTGTATTTTTCTATACATATTAAATGTACACAGTACACATATTATGTAAACAAAACAGAAACATATATATATATATGCAATCAATCACAACTAATGGTTGGAAAGCACTTATTAGGAAATATATTTTCTTAGATGTGTCATCAGACAGTGCTCATGAACACAACTCCACTGTGGTTCTGATCTTACAGACTCATGATTTGCTCTCACAGAGACTGAATCATGACTAAATGAACATGAAATTCCTCTTTGGCCTGAACACTTTCTTGGTTTATGGCCCTTGAGGGCTGCAGCAGAAAAGCTTGTGCTGTCCAAACACACACGTCCAGCCTTTACAGAGAGATTGGCTGACCTTTGACCCTTGTGGTGAGCAAACAGGACGATGTGAGAGCTACTGTACACAGCCCAGGCCTTAAGCGTAACCGAACGCTTTACTCTTCAGATTCTCCAAAGCTCAGCTCTCCCTTGGCCGGTTCATTGTGTCGCTGAAGATTTTCTCCATTGAGCTCCAGTCTCTTAGGAAACCCCAGTCCTGCATAAAATGAGGGGCACAGAAGAAAAGGAGGTTAGGAGGGAGGAAGGGGGGAAGGAAAGAGGAGGGGAAACTCCAGAAAAAGGACACAAAATGTGAGGGAAGCGTGAGGAGGGAACAGAAGATGTGGAAGAGCCGGAGCGGATCAGAACCTTCAGCTCGCTCCGAACAGGCCTTTTCTGAGGAATATCTCGTCACTGCCTTCTCTGGACATTCTTCAGAGAGAGAGGGCTCAGCTGTTTACCAAGCATAGCTAGGAAGTGTGGGAACTGAATGAGAAATATTTGCTGGCTTTGGGATCTTTTTTGAAGCTCTTAATGTGGGGAAGTGTCCGAGTAGACTCTTCATTTCGATGCAAGCGTTTCTAGAGGGAAGATATCTAAAAGATGTTGATCAGAATTCTTCCGTGCTGTGTTTGCAGAGCTCAGTTTGGGTTGGATGTAAAGTCATCTCAAATAGCAGGAATTGTTTGTGTTTGTTATTAGCAGGTGGAATCTAGAGACTGCACATGTTTTGGGGGAAGATGAATAATGTGGAGATTTTTTTATCTGGAGCTGCGCAGGCACAGATGCCATGTGGGTCTGCCGATTATAGATTATGCCTAATACATCAAATATACACAGTACACATATATTATATAAACAAAAAACATTGTATGTTCAAAATGCTTATGTGCTGCATTCGCAGATGTCAGTTGGGTTGGATGTAAATTCATCTGAGAAATTGTTTATGTTTGTTGTTAGCAGGTGGAATCTGGAGACTGCACAGGTTTTAGAGGAAGATGAATAATGTGGAGATTTTTTTATCTAAGGCTGTGCAGGCACAGATGCCAGGTGGGTAATATGCCTAACATATTAGATTAGATTAGGAAAATACTGCATGGTTCCACAAATAAAGGGAGAATCTGAGCTTGACGGATTAATTCAACCATAGATGAATGTTATGCTGTGATGAAGCTGTTTAAAAAAGTGTCTCTTGTCCAAGAGTCCGAGGAAACTTTCTCTCCAGTAAAACCCATCACCAAAGCCAGGAAAAGAGGGGTACAGATCAATCCGTTCAGGTTTTTTAGTCAAACTCCATGGAGACTGGAGCATATTTACAGCCTGTCGAAGCCAGCGAAAGTGAATGGCTTGATTTCTGTCAGATCCTTTGTGGGCTGTGTGAGTTATGGGTTAAGAGGCTGCCGGCGGCCGCTGCTATTATCTGAAGCTGTGTGCTTTGATCGCTTAGGCCATGAGGATCCTATTGTGAAGCACAGCTGCCCGGAGCGCTGACCCTCTCACCGCTGACTATTGTGTCCAGCCATCGCTTGTGAAGAGCCCAGAACAGCAGGAGCAGACCACTGCCTCTTCTCTTCTCTTCTCTTCTCTTCTCTTCTCTTCTCTTCTCTTCTCTTCTCTTCTCTTCTCTTCTCTTCTCT
>JAUCNO010000353.1:779445-803613 GCA_032353835.1 Enteromius viviparus
ATATATATATTTACAGATTAAGTAAAAAGTGTGCTGATGTGAAGGAGTGAGCTGATCTGAAAACTGCTTCATCTCCACAGTCAACCCAAATCAACCCAAAAACTCAAATCAGAAGTATAGTGTGACAATATATCAGTGCAGATGGAACTGAAAAAGCAACACAGAGAACAGCAGAAAGAAAGAAAGAAAGAAAGAAAGAAAGAGGGAGAGAGATCAAGAGAGACGGCCATTAATATGCTAATGGCCTGAGTGAATACACAACAGCTCAACTGACCAGACTAATCACTGCTGGACACACACTGAGGTTAATCCTGCACACATACACACACTCTCACGCACACACACAGCACACGCACACACACTAATCCTCAGTCACACATTATGCACACTCACACATTTGCATGTACACAGAGCTTGGTCACTCAGATCACACACACACTATAACAGTACATTTTTTACAAACTGTTTTGTACAAGTAAACTTTTTTTATGTATGTTTGTTATTTCAACTTGGTTTGTTTGGTTATTTGTGAAAATAAATAAGCAACAATAGCATAACAACAAAAAAAAAGCAATAAAATCAGTTTTGCTCAGAAAAAAATTCGATTTCCTGCATAAGCCTGTTACTCAAAATCTTCTCAAAAGTAAGAACATATCACTGCCACCAAAATGAAAAGTCTTTGTGTCATAGTTCGCAAACAAGATTGTTAAAATACACTTCATTAGTATTACCCAACCTGATCTCGTGGGAATTGGTACATATTTTACGACATTATCAGATGTAAAGAGTTTGGAGGGTATTTAATGGACTGATATGCAGTAGGCTGCACTGTATGCCATAGGCCCTATTCATTTCAAAAGTATAAATTTACACATTACAGTATGTGAGACTCACAGTTACACATTTTCACTAGTGGTACTATGTAATACTGCTGCATTCACAGCCACAAATGCTTAACCAAATGTTTTGAATAACTGTGTTCATGTGATATATCCAAAAATATTACATTATGGCAAATGTTTGCTTTTAAGATGTGCCTTTGATATTGAATGCAATACTTCATTTTGAGACGTGAGGCAATTTGCATTTTGTGTGTGCAGTTCTTAAATGTGTGTGTAAATTGTAAAAGTTTAGAAAATGTTTGTAAGCTGTTGAAAAAAAAAAATAAACTAAATAAATATAAGAACGTGCGCAATTGTGCGCTTGGCCACCCGGAGGCGTCGGGCAGGAAGTGAAGGGTGACTCCGCAGACAACAACATCCGGTTTGAGGATGTTTGGACGTTAGGATGTTTTGTCGCGTGTGCTTAAAAAGATGAGCAGCAGATGACAGGCTGATATCCGAGTGTGAGCGAAGCGCATTATTCACTCCTCAGACCTTCATCAGCACGAACAGTGCCGAGAGTAACTCCCGAAGAGCCGTGCTAATGGCGTGGTAGTATTTTTAAATACCATGTAAATTGCGTACCACTGTAAACATTCAGTACTGTAATACTACGCGGACAAAAACATTAATAATATGCTTGTAACGTTAATAATATTAGTTGATTGTTTTGCTCAACTTTTAGACCTGGTTTTGCTGGAGAGAATCATTATTTAAATTAGTAAAGGCTGTTTCAAGAACGGATGTTTAGGATTTTATGTTGTACAGTTTCGTGTCTCATGTTGAAGTCTGCGCGTGTGTGTTCTGCTTCAGTTCTCAGTGAAGTCATGATGGCGAATCCAGTCAGTCTTCAGACCCTGAGCAAGACATGGGAGCTGAGTTTGTACGAACTCCACCGAACGCCACAGGTACACACATTATCAGACACACAATATATAATATATAACACACTTACTTACTCAGTCATCAACAGCGAGTTTGTCCATTCTGAGAAAAAAAAAACAGAAGTGTTGGATATAAACTCATGACTCTGAGCCGAGGGAAAAAAGAGAATGACCAGTTGATTTTTCTCTTAATAGTAGTGGAATATCATCTCGGAATTGCTACAATAAAGCCATAATTACGACAAATAAAGTCAAATTGACCTTTTTGTCCTTTTATTCTGTTGCTTCTATATACTGCTACTTTAAAACAGTCATTTTCTGCCTCCAGACATGCTCCGCCCACAAAAGAAAACTGGTGTATTAGAGATGTGTGTTTTGTACACTCTTGTTCCAGGAGGCCATCATGGACAGCACGGAGATTGCCGTGTCTCCCAGAAGCCTCCACAGTGAGCTGATGTGCCCCATCTGCCTGGACATGCTGAGGAACACCATGACCACCAAAGAGTGTCTGCACCGCTTCTGCTCGGAGTGCATCGTCACCGCGCTGCGCTCTGGGTGAGGCTCCAGAGCCAGGGTTTGAGTCCGGGCACTTCCAGACCGCTCTCTCTTAGCTGATCTGTCTCTCTACAGGAATAAAGAGTGCCCCACCTGCAGGAAGAAGCTGGTGTCCAAGCGCTCTTTGCGTGCCGACCCTAACTTCGATGCCCTGATCTCTAAGATGTACCCGAGCCGTGATGAATATGAGGCGCATCAGGACAAGGTCTTAGAGCAGCTGAGCCGCCTGCACAACAAAGAGGCCCTGAGCAGCAGCATTGAGCAGGGTCTGCGCATGCAGGCCAAACACAGGTCCAGCCGCCCTTCCTTAGTGCTTCTGTCTTTTTTTCCTAGCATCAATCTATGAGTTCTTCAACCAGGATACTTTTTTTGTCTTGTTTTATGAATAAAGCTAGCCAAATTTAGTTAGTCTTATTTAGCCTTTAAAATAAGATGTTTTTCTTATCCCATTGGCTGATTTTTACTTGTATTAGCCTTTTCAGAAAACAAGTTGAAATATCTTAAGTAAATGTACCTGTTTAAGTAAGTGCATCCTAGCTCAAGAATTTTTAGATATTTATACTAGAAAACATACAAAAAAAACTAAGCATTTTTCACAGTGAATTCATTGTCTTTAAGATACACTTATGATGATCTGGGTTTATCGCATACATACACTTGTGCATTCAAGTGTACTGCAAGTGGTGACCTGTATAACAAAATGCATTTGTTTTAAAAACAGACATAGTAGGGTATGTTGCAAAGTGCATTTTAGTTCATTTTCATGGTGTCCCAAAATAGCACAGTTGAGTAAACTCAGATGATATTAAGTTTATCTTAAAACTTAGTAAATAATTATTTTTAGTTTATTAAATACAAAAATAGTGCACAAAAATACAGCAATTTAAGAACATTATAGAAGTGTAGGTTTTTTTCCAACCTGGGTTGCTCTGCACCTTGCTGTATAATATTTTTATTTTTTTTAAACGCCATGCTTTCTTTAAACATTTCTCAACACTTGGGTCACATCTGTCTCTGAGGGTCAAACTGTGGATCATTGCTTTGGCACAAAATCCATGATAATTGACAGTATCTGTCAAATGACATTAATTCTATTATCACTTCAACACAAACACTGCCAAAACTGTGCTATGCAAGCTGATTTGCACATGCTTGCATATTGCTTTCAAAACTGTAAACTTAAAATTAATAAGACAGAAATGTGCAACATGTCTACAGTAATATAATATATAAAAAAAAATGTAAACAAATGCTATCAAAAAGCAGTTGCATGTAGCTGAACATCTTCACTTGAATTACCATGTGGACAACAATGGGAGAACCTAGGAATATTTTTGTACTGGAAATATGAAGCATATAAGGTATATAACCCATAAGATAATACCACAGTCAACAGCAGAGAGTGGCATTCTTGTTTAGTGAAGAGATAAAGTGTATGTTTGCTAGTGTTATGGAAGCATGACATTATTTGAGGCATTAATGAAGTGTTCGATTGTGAAATGAACAAGCTGTGAGACGGTTAGGACAACTGACAGAAGAGCTGAAGAAGTGACTTGAGTACTGAGAAATGTTTTAGGGACTGTAGAAGCTGTAAGCTCAGTGAAGCAAGGAAGAAGGCTGTTGTCAATGAGTGCAGTGCTTCTAAAGTGCTTTCTGTGTGTGTCCCAGGGCTCAGCGGGTGCGTAAGCTGCATGCAGAGAGTGAGAATGCCACGCTCAGCGGTGGTGAGGATGAGGTCTCGCAGGACTCGGGCCCTCCACTCAACACCAGCAGTGCCGTGGAGCCCGGCCCCAGCCGTGCAAGGAGAGCGTCTGATGACTCCGGAGCTGAGGCCCCTGCACCGCAGCGCTCTGAGATCGAGCTCATTTTTTGCCCACACCCCCTGCTGGTCAGCAGCCAGCAGTACAGCCAGACACGGTACATCAGCTCTCACACACACCAGGGCTTACGGGGCTGCTTGACAGCTAGTGGTCTCAGCTGGTATGACCTAATGGCGACATCATCACATGGCGCAGCTGATTGGCTCTTTCCTGTATTGGCAACAATTCAAAAACTTGTTGTAGTAGTTTCACAGGGCAGTTCAGAAACCCCCATCCTTCCCCAGTTCCACCTGTATAGAACTGCTACGAGGTGATTCATGTATGCTGTAGTGCAGGGTTTTTCAAATCTTACCCTGGAGGTCCGATGCACTGCAGAGTTTAACTCCAACCCTGATAAAACTCACCAACCTGAGATTTTCGAATGAATCTTAAGACACTGATTAAGTTTAGAGTTAGAGCCAAACTCTGCAGTGCAGTGTAAGATTCGATATACCCTGCTAAAGAGGGTTAAAGCATGTATGTAATATTTGCAGCAGCAGTATTTCTTAGGTGCTCACAACAGCATGTTGTGGAAGTATTGCAGCAGTGTTTAACACACCTCAGTCGCTCCTCAAGCTGTATGGATGGGAATGTAATCTTTTTGCCTTCTGCTCACAGATATGTCAAAACCACAGCCAAGGCCACGGTGGACCACCTGTCGAAGTACCTGGCCCTGCGTGTGGCTCTGGAGGAGGGCTCGAACAGTGCACCGGAGGGAGCTCTGCGACAAGTCAGCGAGAAGCAGTTCACCATTTACATTAGTACAACAGCGGGACAGTTCACTGTGAGTCCGCCCACCATAGTCAAAGCAGCTTGGCTGCCTTGTCCTGTCCTCATGCTCTTTGTCTTTCAGACACTCAACGGCTCACTGACACTGGAGCTGGTCAATCAGAAGTTCTGGAAGCTCTGCAAGCCTCTGGAGCTCTTCTACGCTCCCACAGACCAGAACCAGACGCCTCCGCTGCCACAGATGGACAACGGGAGCCCAGGACAGTCAGCACTGACCTAAAGGACTTGTTTTGTGCGGTTCTATTGAGGTCACACAACGAGTCATTCCTGCAGTGAAGCCCAGCCCGACTTAAAGAGACAGAATGAATTATTAACTACTCACCCTTATGCCATTCCAAACCTTTAAGATCTTCATTCATCTTTAGAACACAAATTAAGATTTTTGACGGATTCCGAGAGCATTCTGACCTGCCGTAGACTGCAATGCAAGTGTTCCCAGACTCACAACGTAGCAAGTATTGGTAAAACGTGCATGTGACATTTAAGATTCAAATATAAGAATACAATTCTTCTCCCCGAGTTACTGAGTCTCCGTTTTGGAGAGTATCAAATTTTAGTCTAAACGTAAACAGTGCCGATTACATTCTGGGGTATTCTCCAAAATGGTGGAAGTAAATTGTTATTTTTGTTTACTTTGTGCACAAAAAAAATTCTCCTAGCATTGTAAAAATTTAAGTGAACCCCTGATGTCACATGGACTGTTTTAACGGTGGCTTTGCTATTTTTCTGAGTAGAAACATTACAGTTTTGTTGCTGTTTATGGAGGGTCAGAGAACTTTTGAATTTTATCAAAATATATTTAGTTGTGAAGATGGAACGAAAATGTTATAGGTTTAGAACGACGTGAGAGTGAGTAACTACTGACACGACTTTCATTTGTAGGTGCACCTTTGTGTCAAATAAAGGTCAGTCCCAGTTCCCACGCTTGAGAGCATAAGACTGTGCAGGTTCAGAATAATGCCTCCACACACTCTCATTTATGCATAATTTTCAGAAATTTGCATACCCTGAAATCATTGAAACTTTCCAGTCCACATTAAATTCATTGGGTATAATAATTTGGTTAATGCACATATAATTTGGTACATAAGCAAAGTTAATGCATTGCACATTTCATTAGTGTAGTGCATATATTTTGTTCAAATAATTGCAATGGCTTTTTAGAAATGTTAAATGGCACCAACTGTTCAGTTGTCTTGTCTGTCACACTTGGACTACTGAGCATTCTCCATTGATTTTAAAGAGTAAAGTGTTGAAAATTTAAATGTGTAAATAAACCTGTATGTTGTAAATGTGTCCCATCAGGTAAGAGATGGTCTGTATGGACTGCAACTGTTATAATCTCAGTTTATACTAGTCAAATACCACCTGTACAGATTTAAATCTGGCAAGTCTGTATGGACGCATCTACAGATTCTCAGCATCAACCATAATTTTGTGTTTTTTTGTTCGTTTGTAAATTTCATTTATTGGTTCAGCGATTATATGCTTGTTTTCACCATCACTTCTATTCTCTGGACTCTTGGGCTGACAAAAAAAAGACGAGATGAGCTGCTGCCAGTTAACCATCCACTACTGTTAAGTGGAAGTGACTGCAATTATAATGAGACATAATTACTTAATCTATTGACAACCCGAATATTAAGGTTGTAACTTATGTTGTACAGGTTTTTTCCAAGTTATCCTGGGCTACCTCTGGTTAGAAATGATAGAGAAACAGTAAAGGACACCATAACGAGGTGTTTTTTTTAAGTGGTCACCTTCGTAGAAATTAGGAAGTTGCAACTTTTTACAGTTCTGAGAATAAAGTACCAATTATTATCACTATTATTTTTACTATTGTTTTTTTTATATACAAAAAAAACTATTGTGAGGGATGACCTATTTGTTTTAATCCAGTCATGAAAACCAGCTTCCGAATTCAGGAGAATAACCACACATACTGGGTAAAATGGTCACTCTCATTGTTACTTTCCCAAATACTGTTTGTACATATTCACCCATGACTTGAAAAACTGCCTTACTGCATCTTTTTCATTAATAAAGTTCAACACATTTATACTGGACTGGAGTTTTGAAAATCAGGCTTTTGACTGATGCTCTTAACCCTCTGGTGTTATTGGTTAAATTTACAACAGAAAAACTAAATTGGAAATTTAAATTCGCCAGAATTATTCCAGTTCCTAGAGCCACCCCAACGCTCCATGTTTTCCACATCTCAAACACACCTGATTCAGCTCAATAGTAGAGAGATGTGCCGTGTTGGGGGGCTTCCAGGACTGTGGTTAGTCTACACCATTGTATTATAGGTTATTTTCCCCTAAGGATCATCTGAGACTCCTAATCTTATGGAGAAGCAACAGATCACAGCTATCCTGATAACCCAGACTTTATTTAAAGCAGAGAGGATCAGTACAAATGGAGAGCAAGACATAGATTTGACTAAACAGTTGTGTTTTATTGAAGGTTTACTTCTTCTTGGACACTCCCACAGTACGTCCACGACGTCCGGTGGTCTTGGTGTGCTGACCGCGCACACGCAGGCTGAGGAGAAAAGACACCAGAGTCAAACACCAAAGACAGAAGCTATCAGAGATCATCACCTTAACAGGAGCTCATTTTCTTCTCACTCGAGCGGGAAACTCACCCCCAGAAGTGACGCAGGCCACGGTGAGCCCTGATCTTCTTCAGACGCTCCAGATCTTCTCTCAGTTTGTTGTCCAGACCGTTAGCGAGGACCTACGGAAAACCACATCACCAATCATCTCCTGCACACCGAACCTTCAAAACCAACCCCGCAAATGCTGCGTACTCGTATTTATGAAAAATAAACTTGATATAAATATGCATGAGCGTAGGTGTACAAACTTTTTTTTACCTGGAGTATTAAAAATGAATTTAAACTCTTCACTGCAATATACACATTTACATTAAATATTACACTCAGTAAATGGAGAAACACTGAAGTTACATAAAGTCATTATGCACAAGTTGAAGCAAGATTACTGGTTAGACAGTAATCTTGATTAGACATAGCCTATTTGCAGTAGATGCACAGTAGCCAAGTTATGAGATCTCAAGTTATGAGAACATATTTCAGCGAGAACAGTGATTAATGATGCACTCTGCTGGAGTCGGTAGAACAGTCCATTCTCTGGCTTGAAAATGATATAGCTTGTTGCATGTCATGTGAAGGAGTTGCCACAACATTAAAAAAATAAATGAACACTGAAGGCTAGTCTACAACTTCAAGAAAACTAAGATTTCCCTGTTTCCTTTTTAAAATACTTTGGCAGCGAGGCACAGAGTCAGACATGTATATTCACACTGCAATATAGGCTTATCGGTTTCCACTAAAAATAGTTAGCAAAACTGCATGGTTTAAAACGATTGAATATTTAGCCAGAGAAAAAGAATGAGGTCAGCTGCATTTTAGAATTTAGTGAACTAAAAAGTTGTGTTTTTATGGATATTAAATATTTTTGTTTTTCACAAAATTGAATGCGGCACAGATGGCATTTACGCCGCATGTCATAACGTTTTAAATTGGCAGTGTTAAACATGTTGTGTGCATGGGAATGAGGTTACGCACAGTAAAATAATGCGTTCTGTATGCATGCATGATCTTCCCCTGACCGGGATTTATAAAGATATATTATCATGGGTTCTGGCATGTGCATGCTTTTATAAATCTGAAAGCTTCTGCATATGCAAATTCTGTTTATACGTACATTTTCAGGAGGAAATCTTCAGTTTTATAAATGAAAGAACTTTTGCAGAAATTAAACTAGACGAAAAACAAAACTAACGTTGAAAAATAGTCAAAATAAGATTTCTTCTTGAGATCATACAGCCTCCCAGAATATGAGCTGCACAGCTCCGGCACTACCGCTATGTAGTGCTAACACTGCATAGAGAAACAGCTTATTTAAGACAAAACGTCAGTCCGTGCTTACCTGACTGTATTTGCCATCTTTAATGTCCTTCTGTCTGTTCAGAAACCAGTCAGGGATTTTATACTGGCGGGGATTCTGCATAATGGTCACCACCCTCTCCACCTGTCAACCAATCAAAGCTTAAATAAACATCACTGTGAACACCCCATAAAGACTCACAAAATCATAAACTTAATCACAGTCCATTGTATTTTTCACAAACTTCAAAATAACTGATGTGGTCTGGTTTGTCAAAAGCAAAATGTCAATGATGTTGATGGCAACATTGCTCAAAATGTTCTCAGTGCATTATCAGCCTGACAGCTAGATTGTTAACAAGTGAGTGAATGTGTGTGTCCCTCCTGAAGATGAAGGGTAAAGAGTAAGCCCACCTCATCCTCAGTGAGTTCTCCAGCCCGCTTGTTCAGATCAATGTCTGCTTTCCTCAGCACCACATGAGCATACCGCCGACCCACTCCCTGTAGAGCACAGAGAGTTTTCAGAACACACACAATCCGCAGAGTACACACAGAGAGTTCAAAACATTCACACACTCATGCTTGTTTTGCTCTTAATAAGGACATTTCATTGACTTCCATTGATCTATCTGGTTAATTATATTTTTAATCCCCCTTTTTTTTTAACTTACCCATCACAGAAATATATACAGAACACTAGATCAACATAAAAACTTTATAAGCCTTCAACTAGTGAGAACCAGTCAAATCTCACTACTGATCGAGCTCTACACTGTGCAAGAATAGTTAGTACTCATAAATATAGTTAGATTAATACACACGTTCTCCCTCTCACACACACTTTACAGCACTCACTTTGATGGCGGTGATGGCAAACGCGATTTTGCGTCTTCCGTCAATGTTCGTGTTGAGAACACGCAGGATGTGCTGGAACTTCTCTGGAATGACGAGCGACTGAGAACACACAGAACATGGGTTAAACGTGCACAACGTTACTGCAATACACTAACAGAGGCTCGCGGGTTAGCAACTTGCGGGCTATAACTACACACTAACAATAGTTTTGCGCTTTCTGGCCCAAATACTCTGGTGCGTTTTGAATCTTAACCCGGCGGGGACTGAGCACGGGCTTTCATTCAACTCATTAACTTAAGCTTTATTCTGTAAACCAATAATTTACACTCAAATGTATTCTATATCTCCTAAAATCATAAGATGTTAAATCAGTGATGTCATACACGCACAAATAAGTGCGATGTTGCGAGATTTTCCCTACAATCTTCAGGATTTCATTTCGTGCCTACCATCTTGTTCGCTGGTTCCGCGCAAAGAGGAAGTGATCATGATCTCGCGGTGATTTCAAGAATGGACGCGTGAACTCGACAGGAACAAGTTCCGTCACGATGCAAACGTCCGGTGTGACCCAAACAATATTAGAACCGATTTTTTTTAATCATAAAGCGCAGGTGGTGCTTTTTAGTAGACGTAATACATACTCCAGATTTTCTATTCTTTTAAAATCATATTTCGTGTGATTTTACAGCGTGGCACGCATTTTCGCGGGACTGTCATCTTGAAGGGACTTGTAGTTTATGTGAACTACAGACACAATGGCGGAGATGCCGACCACCGCGGCGGAGCTCTCAAAGCCAGTCGCTTATTCTGCTTCTACCGAAGCGATGGAGGTAAGGTAGACTTACCTTAGGGGTTATGTGCTCCACTGATCGCCTTCGCAGCTGTTTACTCCCGCTAGCGCTCTTACAGCTAGAGGAAAGATATGTTACGTGTATCTGCCAGGGCTCTATTAGTATTATAATAAGTGCCATGCAGTCTTTTTACTGATTGATTCTTGTTGTCGTCCCGGGCAGCTCGTTATTTCAGTATTCGATATTCTTAAGATATCATGCTATCGGATGTCATATAGGTAATATCACGTGACAGTGCAGTGATGTGTCACACACACACAAACTACCACTCCCACAAATAAACTATCAAATATCAGACAACATTGAGACAATACGGGACAAAATAACAGAGTAAAGTGGGACAGTGCACTGCTCTGTTATTTACGTTTGCGTTAGTTGATTATTGTTAGATTTTAACGTTACTCACAAACGTGTGGCATATTTGTTCTCAATATGTAAATCTGACTAAAAAAAGCCAATCATTTTAAAATATGCCAACAAAACTCTATTGTCAGTGTCAACTCAAACCAGACATCCTTGGTTTTTTTTGTTTTGTTTTGTTTTGTTTGTTTTTTTAAGAAAAGACAAACACAGTGATAAAAGCCAACATACTAAATGTGACAGATAAATATTTACAGGGTAATCCATGTTTTGTAGAGGAGTGGCAATTTTCACCTCAAGATTCAAAGCCAAATTACTGCGATAAGTTGTTTTGACAAAAGTAAACATGATACAGTTCTAGTTTTAACATTATCTGTTCTTCTGACATTACTCTTTAAAAGAAAATAAGTATAATATTTTTTTGCTCAATTGACCCAGATTTTATTTTTGGACCACTAAAAATGTGTACATACTCCTGAAGCCATATTTAAATTCCGACACCAGGAACCAATCCAAATAGGGCCTAATAAACAATGCAAAAAACAAAGTTTGTTTAGACCCAATATTTAAAAGGGTGCATTAAGATTTGGACTTTCCCTATTTTTAAATGCTCCCCATTGGCACAAAATGCAGCAAAGATTGTTAAACTTAACATATTTTCCCACCAGACCTACTAATCTCTGAGTGAAATTAACAAATATGACGCTGTCATCCTTCTGTAACCGTTTTTACCCCGCTGTAATTTATTTATTTTTTGGCATGGAATGACCCTATTACCTTATGTGATGTTTTAGATGTTTATTGTAATACATCAGCAACTGTGTTTAGTCCCATCAGGATTTTATATGTAAAGAAGGAATATCTAGTTATTTAATAATATGTGATATCTAATTATAATATCTAATTAGAAACACTTGTTAGAAAGCATTGTTATGAAATAATAATGCTAATGTTTAAATATTTACAAAATACACAGTTACTTGCAGTGTAAGAAACTGGAGCCAAGAGGCTGCACACAGTAGATGGCAGCATATACCTTATCACACTGGTCATAACCGACTATAAAAAAATGCAGAAATTAAGTATTTGTATTATATGCGTTAAAATATGTTTGTCATTTCTCCTGCCTTTACATGAAATACTTCTTTTTATATATGTATTGACAGATGTATTGAAAGATTTACACAGTTTTTAGTTTTCACATCATCTTTCAAAGCATGCAAGCAGCCAGTCCCCTCTGTTCTTTTAATGAGGTCATTTACTGCAGCGCCACTGAGCATGTGTGGATTAGTTTGTTTAGGCTAGTGTTAAAAAGATGGCCTGCTCTGAGTCGACTCTCTCTCTCTCTCTCTCTCTCTGATGTGTCTGTAGAAGTCTGAGTTTGAGGCAGTTCCTGCTCTTAATCTGGGGGATCTGGACATCACCACAGATGAGTTCATCCTGGATGAAGTGGACAGTAAGTTCTGCATTGCTTCTCATCGGCTGTGAAAGTGAAGCTTGTTTCCATAACCCACTAATCACATGTCCATGCCTCTTTCAGTTCACATTCAAGCGAATCTGGAGGACGATCTGGTGAAGGAGGCACTCAGGACGGTGAGATGGACACTGATCTGCTAGAGTGTGAGTGTGAGGGAGGATGATGATGATTATGAAGGTGTGTATTTGTGTGGATCAGGGAGTGGATTTGCGGCAGTACTCTAAACAGGTGGAGATGGAGCTGCAGCGCATCGAACAAGCCTCAATCAAGGACTGTATCCATACTTCACTGCATTTATGACAAAATCAAGCCAAAACATGTCAGCTCATCAAACGAAAATAAACAATGACTTGACTACTTTAAGTGTTATGATCCTACATGTGATGTTTCTGTAAGTGAACATGATTATGGTTCTGTAATCATGTTATTTCGTTAACTTGTGAGGGATGTTATGGATACCCTTAACAAAAGTGCGTTGCAGATATCAAAGAGAGTCAGAATATAGCCTCTTTACACAACCAGATCACAGCCTGTGACTCCATCCTGGAGGTGAGTGTATTCAGATTGCTGTCACACTCTTACTTCACATTTCAATTATGCAAACTATAACTCAGAAGAAACTTTTTAAGTATATTAGTTGTATTTATATTTGTATTGTATTCATAGTTGAATGTATTTACTCGTGAAAAAAGGTATAAAGCATTTACCTTTGCTTTATAAATGATTTTGCACACTTAAGGACCCCATTAAATTTTAATTTGATTTGTTTTTTTGTCAGTTCTGATTTTTTTTCTAAGAACTATATTTGACAGCATAGGCAAACAAAAAATCTGTACTTTACAGTTTCCCCCAGTCTGGACTAAGTTACAGATGTTACTCACTTGGACTGGAGAGAGGCAGAAATAACAATTAACTGAAAGTCATTTTCCACTATGTTTATATTATATCTATTTTTTGTCCCTTATTATATGTGCCACCTTTTAGTTCAGAATAATAACAATCTGTAAAGATGTTACCATTCAAATGAAATCTGTATCAACAAACTCCATCTTTCCACTGCAGTGGTGCTATAAATGCATTAATCTTTTAAAATGTATCATTTTAAAGTATAAATGTCTTATGTGTTTTAAACATGCTAACAGGAAGTGTTGGGAGAATGCAATTTTACTTTTAGGATGAAATCAAACCACCGGAAAATGTCTATTGTAAACCATTTATTTATTTAACCGATTTGTTCGAGGGACTGAGTTTGTGAATAGCTTACTGAATCATTGACTCACCCGATTCATTCAAAACCATGGATTTATTCAGTAACAAAACACTGCTGTGTTGCTTGGAGACACAAAACAGTTCTGCTTTGTCTGTGAACTCAGATCTTTGTCAGTCTATATTGTGTCTAAAATATGAGTCACTTGATTTGAACTTTTTGTTTAACCACTGTTTTATAAAATCACATTGCAGTGATATTCGGGAAAACAACTCAAATTATCTCTAATCTTAATATCATACAATTGAAATAAAATACTAAAATCTAAAAGTTATCTACTAAAAGTTATTTTAGTTAATTCCCAAGGAAACGTGGATTTTCTAATACAACTAAACTGAAAAATAAATAAAAAGAAAAACAAATAAACCAAAAAGACAAAACAAATTAAGGTGAAAGTTACTGTTTAATGGTCATCAGCAGCGTAAATCCTCAAAAGGTTTTTATTTTTATAAATTATTTAGATTTTTTTAATATTGTATGCACATTTACAACACTATAATTTGTATCATATCACATTTCTATAAAAAATGTTAGGGTGTTTCTAATGCAGCGTTTATGTGACATCGTTCTCTTCTGACTGCGATTATTAGTCTTGCACAGTTTCCCTTATTTATTTCTGTTTATTCCATGCTGTCTGTTTGCTAGCACCGATTGGACTGTTTGTGTGTTTCTCTGAAACGGTGTTTCTCCCCATGCAGCGCATGGAGGGCATGCTGAGCAGCTTCCAGAGCGACCTGTCGTCCATCAGCAGCGAGATCCAGACGCTGCAGCAGCAGTCGGTCAGCATGAACCTGCGCTTGAAAAACCGGCAGGCTGTGCGCAGTCAGCTTAGTCAGCTGGTGGATGAGCTGGTGGTACCCAGCTCCATGATCTCGTAAGATCTCTCATCACAGGCAGCCCTTCTCCTTCTGAGCGACACAGTCAGGAACTCTCTGTCTCTTCCTTTGTGTGTTTCAGTGTGATTCTGGACAGTCCTGTGACTGAGCAGGAGTTCCTGGAGCAGCTCCACGAGCTCAACAGCAAGATCAACTACGCTAAAGAGCTCAGCTTCAGAGAAACCCTGGCCTGCTCCGACATACAGGACATCGTAGATCGGCTCAAAATTAAAGTGAGAGCTCATCACAGGTCGACTGATGTGATGATCCCATCGTTCTGGAAGGAAGAGATGAATCAGGTTTTGATTCTGTTCACAGGCCGTTTCCAAGATCCGTGAGTTCATCCTGCAGAAGATCTACTCGTTCAGAAAGCCAATGACCAACTACCAGATCCCTCAGAACACACTACTCAAGTACAGGTACACAGGATTAGCATGCACATAAAAAACAAAAAAGTGTATATATATATATATATATATATATATATATATATACACACTACTGCTCAAAATTTTGGGGTCAGTAACATATTTAATGGTTTTAATGATTTTTTCTTCTGCTTATCAGAGCTGCATTTATTACATTTAAAATTCAGAAAACTCTAATATTGTGAAATATTATTTCAATTTGAAATAATTGTTTCTGTGTGAATATATTTTAAAATGTAATTTATTCCAGTGTTACAAAGCATCATTACTCCAGTCTTCAGTGTCACATAATCCTTTCAGAAATCATTCTAATATTACTAGAATTGTCAATGTTGGAAACAGTTGTGCAGCCAAATATATTTTTCTTTTCTTTTTCTTTTTCTCTCAGGATTCTTTGATGAATAACAATTGAAAAAAACAACATAATTTTTTACCAAATATAAAACATAAAATGTAAATCTATGCTATGTCTTTTTTGTTCATTTAATAGATCCTTGGTTAATAAAAGTATTAATTTTTTTCAAAGAAGAAAGAATAAAAATGTACTGATCCCAAACTTTTGAACAGTAGTGTAGCAGTAAACTACTGTAACAGTAGTTTTGAACATTAGTATCCATTTTAAATAAATGCCTTTTTTATATTTTAATGATAAAGAATCCTAAAAAAAGTATTAAGCAGCTCAACTGTTTCCAAACTGATAATAAAAAATCTGCATATTAGAATAAAGATTTGAAAGTGACACTGAAGACTGGAGTAATGATGCTTTGTATCACAGGAAGAAATTACATTTTGAAAAATATATTCACACAGATAATAAATGCAGCCTTGATGAGCATAAGAAACATCTTTAAAAACCATTAAATATCTTACTGACCCCACATTTTTAAACGGCTGTGTATATATATGTTTTATTTACACACACTGTTGAGTGAGAAGCCTGGTTGTAATTCTGGAGTGTTTCTGGTCATATGTAGGTTTTTTTATCAGTTCCTGTTAGCCAATGAGAGGACGGTTGCTAAGGAGATCCGGGATGAGTATGTGGACACCATGAGCAAGATCTACTTCAGTTACTTCAAATCTTACAGCGGCAGACTGCTGAAAGTCCAGGTGATAGATTAAAACACTGCCTGGATGAGTTTAGATCCAGACATACAGTCTATTTATTCATCTTGGAACCTCATGTAAAAAGCTGTGGCCGGTCAAACAATCACTTACTGTTTAACTGCGCAGTTTTTGGCCAGAATAGGTATAGCTATATACCTATATATAGCTGTATAACGTATAGCTACTTTTGACTATTTTTCTATTTTCTAAATTGACCTGTTTTTGAACTTTTTTATTTTGTGATTTTAAAGTACCAGTCTTGTTACCATAGACATTGCTCTTTTATTTGTGCACGTTTTAAAAAGCCTTACATTTTATTTGTAAAATACTACTGATGCCCTGTAAATTCTTGATTTAATTTGTAATGTGTATATAACGAATGTTGGTTATTTATATTAGCAATGTTACATTCAATCCAGAGAGGTGGTTTGTTATTAGCTCAAAAACAACTAAAATGAAGATCTCAAGTACGTATGTAAACATGTAATTTACAGAAGTTGTAAGGGTGCATTTTAATCTTGAAATTGCACCTTGAAAGTGCTTGAGCTTTACTTTGGAAAAGGTGTAAGAACCCTGTGTATGAGGCTTTGGTGCATCTCACAGTATTCATCCAAATCTACTCAATATTTAAATCTCATAAAAACATATCAAATAAACGTGAATGTTTAGACCAATTAGATTTTTTAAATCCATCTTGCATGCTCAAAATCACTCAAATGCTTGTTGATAAATGTAATATAATAGTTTACAAATGCCTAGGTTGAACATTTTTATAATAATTTTGCTCATGGCATCAGAATGTTTTGCAGAATCATTTTGAATAAAGCTCTATGAATGTATATGCATATTTCTCATTCTCTCTCTTGTTGTCAGTATGAAGATGTTGCAGACAAGGATGATCTAATGGGGGTGGAGGACACAGCCAAGAAAGATATCCTTCAAATCTGATCACAGTCACATAGAATTGGCACACCGGAGGACTTACTTCAAGATAAATTACTTCTTCACTGTACTGTTATAAAGTAGTTGATTTCTTTAACGTCTAAGCAGGCTTTTTCTCCAAGCCTTCTCTCAAGAGCCGGAACACAATCTTCACTCTGGGCCAGCGGGGTGCGGTATTGAGTCCTGTGGAGCTAGAAGGGCCCATATTGATCCCTCACACCGCTCAGAGAGGAGACTCCAGAGTGAGACACTATTTATCTGCTTTACAGCGCTAGCCTGTAGAATAAAGCTCTGACCAACTCTGTCTGTGCACAGCAAGGGTGTTTCAGCTCCTTTCAGACCAAACAAAACACCCGGTTGACTTACATCGAGCCATATCTACAGACCAGTGCATTACAGTAGCATGCTAATGAACATAGCTTAACATGACTGGATTTTCTCTGAAATTCTTGCAATGTTTGTAGCATGTTTTTGTTTTAGTGGAAACCCACCAATAATTGAGATGTGCTTAGCTGAATTTGTAATAATAATTACTCATAGAGATTGTAGTTCTCATTAGCAGAGAAATGCTCATAATTGTACTAATATTTTTTTTAACACTGCAGAAATCATACAAAAATGCAAGCTATAAATTCTGTGGCTGTGAAATCCTGAAGTGACTGACATGTACACTTATTCTGCATAAACCATCAGTGTTTGTGTGTGTTACTGTAGCAGTGTAGTTTGTGATCTGTCTCTCTCTGTCTCGGTCAGTACCCGTACGAAACCCTCTTCCGCAGTCAGCACTATGCTCTGCTGGATAACGGCTGTCGAGAGTTTCTCTTCCTTTCGGACTTCTTCATGGTGGCTGGAAACTCTGCCCTGGATTTGTTTAACAGCATTATGGGGAAAACACTCAGCATGTTCCTGGTACACTCTCTTATTAAATGATATTCTCACATCTCCAGTGTTTTAGCAATGTGGTTTGCAAACAAAAAGTACAACCACCCCAAATACCAAAGCGACCACCCTAGCAACCACCCCAGGCACGCTAGCAGCCACCCAGAGTACTTTATCAACGCCCTACCAACCACTCCAAATACACTAGTAACTACCCTAGCAACCAACTACCCTAGCAACCATCAACCAGTGGATGCTGCACACTGGTGGTGGTTGAGGAGAGACCCCCCTCATGATTGTAAAGCGCTTTGGGGTGTATGGCCATACATGATAAAGCGCTATATAAGTGCGATATTTATTCATTCATTCATTCATTCATTCATTCATCCCAGGTCAACTTGTTACCACATAGCAACACACTAGCAGAGTACAATAGCAACTGCATAAAACACCTTAGCAACAACCTAGGAAGCGACCTAAGTACCTTAGCAACTGCATAGCAACACCATGGCGACTACTCAGTTCACCCTAGCAGCCACATAGCAATAAGTTAGCAACAGCCCTGACTACCCTAGCAACTGCATAGCAAAACCTTATCAACCAATCGGTTACCTTAGCAACTGCTTACCAACACCCTAGCATCCATCACAAGTATCCTAGAAACCACCTCAAATAACCCTAGGAAGCGCTCTTTTGTTCTTAGATTTGACAGTTTTTGTCTCTTCTCTCTGTTTGCAGAAGAATCTGTCCACGTACCTGTCAGACTGTTATGACAGTATCGCAGTGTTTCTCTGCATTCACATTATTCTGCGATTCAGAGCCATCACAGCCAAGAGAAACATCCCTGCACTCGACAAGTCAGTCCCTCTGCCATCGCAAACCTGTACAAAATCTTGTAAAGAGCAGTCAAGTCAAATCTACCAAATGAAAATTCACCTGTATTCTAAATCAATTATATTGCTCTTTTTTAACAATTCATCCATGCATATTTTTAATTTCTATTATGTATTTTTGACCTTTTCAATTTTTCCATTTTAGGTTAGAGCATTAGTGCTGGGAGCAGTAAAACTTTTTTTTTTTTTTAAGCTTATAATTTTTAACCCAAATTTCTTAAAACAACTAACTTAATCTTAAATTAAACTTTTGCTACCAACTTTCAAGCCTGTTTGCCAGTTTAACAATTGTTAAGTGATGTTGTGTTAGTTTGCATGCCATCAGAGGCAGTCCAGAAATGAGCAAAACAAACAAACGCTTGATTACACTCCAGCTGAGAGGAGAGTCCGTTTTCATTCCTGTAGGAGTCTTGTGGAGCATGTTCAAGACTTTTTACAAACTTTTAGTCATTACTTTTTTTTTTTCACTGTACTGACATCAGGCATGCCCTTTTGCATCTTTAATGCACCACTGCTGAGAAAACAATTGCTTTCGACTGAAAACATATTCAGTTAACTTTTTTTAAATAGGAGTCAGTGGTGGAGTGTTTTTGTGAGGAAGCAATTGTTTGTGTTTGCTTCGGCAGCCTATCTTCAGCATTACACATACGTTCAGAGTGAGCTACAACAAAAGAAATACTTGTTATAAGAGAAGTCAGAAGTTTGTAACATCAAAATACATTTTATTGTTTTGAAAATGTTTGACGTACGTGTGTGTGTGTGTGTGTGTGTGTGTGTGCAGGTTCTGGGAGACTGTGCTCGAGCTGCTGTGGCCCAGATTTGAGCTGATTTTGGAGATGAACATCCAGAGCATTCGAAACACTGATCCTCAGAAACTGGGTGTGCTGGACACCAGACCACACTATGTGTGTATCCTCACACACACTCATTTAGACATAAATGAATGCTGTCTTCATCCTTCTTATGCTGTCTTTAGACTTAAAGTTGAAACAACAGTTCTTCCAGTTTAATTTATATTCCTACTAGACATATATTAAACATACTGATTTGTGAAACCATCTTGGTGTGGAAAAATTGTGCCACTTTGTTCGACAGTCTTGTTCTACATGTGTATACCGTGTACTTAATATAATAATTTTTAAAACTGGGTAGTAATTAGATACTAACCCTGAATCTACACCTAACTCTAACCCATGTAGGCCCTGAATATAACCCAGCACTTCCTTAGGAAAAGAATACTGCAAAAAAAAAAAGCAAAGCCATGCATTTTTTTCCAGCATCCTCTGACAAAACATTCACTTCAAATTCAAGTTTATTTGTTTAGAACTCTTGTAATACAAATCGTTGCAAAGCAGCTTTACAGATAATTATATATTTATAAATTGTAGAAACTTAATATATTTAACTTATGGCAAAATTTGGTAGTTATGTAAAAACATCCTCTCATATCAGTTGGATTGATATGTTAAATATCATATTTTATTGTAATTATAATTTTTTTAAAAGACATTCTGTCCCTGAATTGCATGTTAAATGCGTTGTGTTTTCTGCTGTTTGTGCAGATCACACGCCGCTATGCTGAATTCTCCTCCGCTGTGGTCAGTATAAACCAGACCTTCCCCAACGAGAGAACCAACGCACTTCTGGGACAGCTGCAGGTGAGAAGAAAGAGCCTCATGTCCTCCAGAGCCAAGTTCACAAAACATCCTCAAGATGAAAGCAGCTTATAACTCACAGATTTAGAAGGAAATCTTAAAAAGAATAAATTTGAATTTCTAAAAACTGTAAAGCATTAGGAGAAGTGAAGAGGACTCTTAAGTCACTCAAGATCTTGGAAGGGTCTTGGAAAAGTCTTGGATGCGTTCGTAGACCGTGTATGCCATCCACTGACATCCAGGGCACCATTACTTCCTGTAGGACAATCCGCGTGGTAGAAGATAAACAGCTGGATTGTGGGTTGAAATGCAGGTGGAATTTGGTCGTGGCTTCAACTGAAGGGCAAGGTCTTAGGCTACGTCTGCACTAATCCGAATAAATCTAAAAACACTCCGCGTCCACACTCTCATTTTCAATCGTTTCTGAAGAGTTGATCATATGACTAAAATGCATCATTGTTTTAGAAAGCATTTGTTTTCACAGTCCACACTGGCATTTTTTTAATTTTATCCATTTTAGATACTGTTTTCAAAAAGCTCAGTTTTCCTTGACCAAAAACGCTGTCTCAGTGTGGACAGAAGGCCAAAACGGAGAGAAAAAGATGCGTTTTCAAACAAAAACGTATTAGTGTGGACATGGCTTTAGTAAAAGGGCAAGAGGTGTCCTTTTATTTAAGGGATGTACATATGTCTTTAGACAAATGTCAATACAGTGTTTTTTCAGAACCTGTGCTTGGCTTATTATTCTATTCAACTTATTTGGCTACTGTGAAATTGGCAAAGCGAATTTTTTTTTTTCTGGCATGCTCTGTCTGCAATAGCAATTGGAGTTGATGGTATGTTTTTCGATAATGGTAGAACAAACTTTAATTTAAATTATGTTGACTTCTTTGCCCAAAAAAAACAACAACCTTGGCTGTCAATCATGATGGAAGAATAAACAAGTTGAGGCCATAATATTTATTCTGTGGGAGTTCCCCCACCTCCCAGCCACATCACCCCTACGAGCACCCTTCTCACCTTTTTCACCCCTGACCCATTTTCATGCCTGGCAATGACATCTGTTACTTCTTGCCCAACCAGTTAATGAGATCAAGGATATAATCAAGGACAATTTGAAGTTGGGTTAAAAGCTCATTATCATTGATTGTTTCTATATTTTAAGGCAGAAAGCTGGTAGCAGCCAATTTAGGATGGATGCGAGTTGGTTTTAGAGACTTAGCAGTCCTCGTCGCTACTCCTTACGTTTCACAGATTTAAGAGCTTATTTTAGCGCTAAACGCTTTGTGAATTACTCTTAGAACAAAAATGTAGGAGTCCTAAGTTTAGAACCGACACAGCCACTATTTAAGTTAGGAGCTACTCTTAGCCTAAAGATGTTTCTGATTGCGGCTCACTGACCACTGTGGCGGTCTGGTTTCAGGTGGAGGTGGAGAACTTTGTGCTGAAGATGGCGGCTGAGTTTCCCTCTAGACGAGACCAGCTCATCTTCCTCATCAACAACTACGACATGATGCTCGGCGTGCTCATGGTGACGCTCCTCACGAGACCACTAACACTGTATTTTAATGCAGACCACACCGTTACACATGTGTTTGTGTGTGCAGGAGAGAGCAGCTGACGACAGTAAAGAGGTGGAGGGCTTCCAGCAGTTGCTGCTGGCCAGAACACAGGTCAGTCCCGGCTCACTGAGTGGAACTGTGAGTAACTAACCGTGTAAGTAACAGTGTGTGTCGCTGTGCAACAGGAGTTCATTGAGGAGATTCTCTCTCCTCCATTCGGAGGGATGATTGCGTTTGTGAAGGAGAGCGAGGCACTAATGGAGAAAGGGCAACTTGACAAACTCAAAAACGATGAAGGTGAGAACTGGAGCGGATGACTTTACTCTGATAACAGTTATGTCAGACTACTTATCTTACATGATCTGATTCCTTTTTAAGATTTTTCTATCTTTTTTGGATAATAATAACTAACTTTTAGAAAATACTAATAATATTTTGTGGGACTTTATTGATAACATTAATTAGAGGATATTTAGCTGAGTGTTATTGTGCCAATATCTTAAGGACTGTTGTGGACTACTGACTCCTAAACTGTGTGTTATTCTTTTTTTTGTGTGGTGGGCAGTTCACACTGATAAAAATTTATATTTCCCAATACGTTTAAACTGATTCTTACATTTCCTGGGCACTTTTATATTTATAAAAAAAAAATTCTAGAGTGTGCATCATCTTTTGAGTCAAATTCTTACATTTAATCAGTGAATTGCAATAGTAAGACATTTTGGCTGTTATCAAGCAAATGAAATCTTTGTTATGCAGAGGAAACACAGAAGCTGCATCTGATGTGGTGTTAAGATGTGTAGATTCACTGTATATTTTACCTGTAGTTATAAATGCAAAACTAATGCATTTATACATTAAACATAGAATGTTGAATACTGTTATTTAAAATTATTTTAATAATAAAAGATACTCTTAATGTGAATTTAAAACCACATTCAGTAGGTCATTGCAATTAAACTAAATCATTTAAGTGATTGATTCTTTTAGGAACAAAACACCATCATGGTTCTAAGAGACACAAAACAGTGACGGGTTTGGAATTGTTGTTGTCGAAATAGTTTTAGACAACATAATTGCTGTTTTTGTGCGCTAACTAAATTATGTTGTCTATTAATTAACTTCTTTTTAAACTATTAAATGTATATTACATTTGTAATCAAAACAACACTCTGTGTGAAATAAATGAACAATTTGAAGAACTTGAACAATTCTGCTTTTAAAATACTGTTTTTGATTTATCTTAAGAAGTATTGCAATATTTTGAGATACTGGATTTTGACTTTCATGAGCTGTAAGCGCTAATCAAAATAAAAAAAAAAATAAATAAATAAAAAATAAAAAAACTTTGAAATGTCTTACTGTACATAAATGTAAAATATGAATGTAAAATATACATGAATGTTTAAAAATATAATAATAATATGATATTCTTATTTTTTGAGATGTACAGTACAGGCCAAAAGTTTGGACACACCTTGTCATTCAATGTGTTTTCTTTATTTTCATTACCATTTACATTGGTAGAATTTGACTGAAGGCATCAAAGCTATGAATGAACACATGTGGACTTATGTACCAAACAAAAAAAGGTTAAATAACTGAAAACATCTTTTAAGTAGCCTACTTGACTATATTCTAGTTTCTTTAAAATTTAAACTTTTGCTCTGATTACTCTGATTTACACACTCTTGGCATTCTCTCAATGAGCTTCAAGAGGTAGTCACCCGAAATGGTTTTCACTTCACAGGTGTGCATTCTCAGGTTTAATTAGTGGAATTTCTTGCTTTATCAATGAGGTTGGGACCATCAGTTGTGTTGTGCAAAAGTCAGGTTACTACACAGCCGACAGCAATATTGGACAACTGCTAAAATTCATATTATGGCAAGAACCAATCAGGAAGACCAAGAGTAACCTCTGCTTCTGAAGACCAGTTCATCCGAGTCACCAGCCTCAGAAATCACAAGTTAACAGCAGCTCACATCAGAGACCAGATAGAGTTCTAGCAGCAGACCCATCTCTTGAACAACTGTGAAGAGGAGACTGCGCCAATCAGGCCAGTAGCTGCCAGGAAACCACTGCTAAGGAGAGGCAACAAGCAGAAGAGATTTGTTTGGGCCAAGAAACACAAGGAATGG
>JAUCNO010000353.1:870355-884963 GCA_032353835.1 Enteromius viviparus
GTAAGCCTAAAACAGATATTTCCAGAAAAGTTATTCCTCATTTCTGATTGGTTGATTAGAATGTTGTTCCAGGATCACATTCTACTTGGTGAAATGATCAGAAAATCATCCTGTCTTCCCAAAAATTCCCTAGTTAGCATCTATTAGCACCTACCCATTTCTAGGAAAAAACTTCTTTATGTCCTCCCTGCCTGCGCAAAGCACTTGCATCGTTACTTGAAGAATAGACCTTTCTCACAACTTCTGTATTTTGCACCAGAAATACACAATTGCTGTGTAAACCTATTTCTGCCCCGTTATGCCGGTAACAACAAGGATGGCACAAGCATCAAGCAAGAGTTGTTGTAGTGTACCGGGCTGTTCTTTGCAATGCCCAAAAACAATTTATCTTTCCACTACTTCCCTGCAAACAAAGTCTTTTTCCTTGGGACGCTTACACCTCCAAAGTAAAAAGGGAGTCAATCAGTGACAAAAAACTACAGCCATTATCGTCGGTAGGAGACGAGAGGAAAGACATTGCAAATCTTTCAAAGGGGAATTATATTATATAAGAAATTCCACCTCCTTAAACGTTAACATTAGCTGCTTTTCCACTAACGGTTCATAGAGTGGTCAGGTACAGTTCAGATTGACAACTGCCAAACCGTGCTGATACAATCTGCTAAGCAAAAGTGAGCTATATGATCAAACAGCCCAGTAAACAGCTGTTGCGATAAATTTACAGCTCATGAATACTGTCTATACATAAAGTTTTTAGAAAGTTTATCTTAATTCTGTGAACGTCTCCATCGCCTGTTTATTTTACTTAAAAGTTTTGGATAAACTTTTTGTGAAAAAACTTATATCTTTTATCCAGTTTGTTCCCCTTTGTGATGTAGTCCACAAATCTTTGTCACGTCGGCAAAGGTTAATCTCTCCATTTTTAAAATACCGGGCTTTCTGCTGTGTTGACATTACACAGGAAGTCAGCATACCCTGCGATTGCGTATTTCTGGTTTCTGTGAGAAGTCTATTGTGCCTGCTAATAAAGGCCACATCACATCAACCCCCTCTCATGGTACCCTCAAATCCCTGCAATTACATGACTGTATCAGAAAGCCAACAGACCCAAGGCTCACAAATCGCAATCTAAAATGCCTTTTGCTGAGGCCATAGATTTAAAACAAAACTAACCCTACCCCCTTGAAAGGGGAAAATACCTACCTGATGGCTTCTCAGTCCAGGTTCTTGGACTATCCTTGCATTTATGTAATAAGGTTCATTTGTCAGGATGTATGGGTCTGCATCAACCTGCTACTTGCACATGTAAATGATTAAAAATTACCTAAGGTCCCCAAGGAACAGCAATGTAAGTTATGTTTTTGGCTTTGTTGGTTGGGGTTATGTATATTAATAATAAATGTGTCATGTTTGTTTCTAATGTAGTGGTTTCCAACCATGTTCCTGAAGGCCCCCTAAACTGCATGTTTTGCATTTCTCCTTTGCCTGACACACCTATTTCAGGTCTTGGAGTCTCTACTGATTACCTGATTATCTGCTTCAGGTGTGACTGATTAAGGAAACGTGGAAAACATGCAGTGTGGGGGGCATCAAGGAACGTGATTGAGAACCATTGGTCTAATGCAGTGGTTTTCAAACTTGTCCTACAAGCACCCCTGCACATTTTGCATGTCTCCCTTATCACACACACCTGATTCATCAGCTCGTTAGCAGAGACTGCAAGACATGAATCAGGTGTTTCTGACAAGGGAGACATGTGCTGCGTCCGAAATCGCATACTGCTTAAGTAGCTACTACATTTAAAATTAAACATACTACTCGACCGTTAAAACAGTACGTTTGATATAGTATGAATGGGGGTAGTATGAATGGAATTCGGACGTACTACATCCGCCATATTGATGTTGTCACGTGTCATGCGTCGTCACAACAGCGCAACAATTTAAACTTTCAATAAGTCATCCATTCATTTAGATTGTGTTACTCAAATGTAATTTTATCACAATAAACAAAGTTTTTTTCCCCTGAAGTAAGTAAACTTAAAATGAGCCGCGTCTCAATTTTCTGCCATTTTTCGAATATGACGCTTCCTCTCCCAGAGCCTCATGGGATAGTAAAGTGTCTATGATATGCTTACTACAGAATTCGGCTGGAAGTAGTAGGTCATCCTGGTACTTCTCGCCTACAGAATTTCGAATGCTATGAATTCGGACATAGGCTACTACTTGCCTCGAATGCTGTTTTTTTTGCGTACTATATAGTAGGGAAGTAAGCGATTTCAGACGCAGCAATACAAAATGCACTGCAGATTTTGGATCTAAGCCTAATCAAATACACCTGAGCATGCTAATTAGTGTCTTAAGGATCATTAGGAAATCACAGGAGTTTTGTCAGGGTTGGAGCTAAACTCTGCAGATTTGAGGAACCTTTCTAAATAAATAAACATGCCTTGCCTTACACCAGAGTTTCTCAAATCTTACCTTATTGGACCTGGAGGTCAGAGTTTTGATCTAACCCTAATCAAACACACCTGAGCATGTTAATCAGCATCTTAAGGATCACAGCCAAACTCTGCAGTTAATTGGACCTTGACTGTCTGCGCATTTTTTACAATAGAATTTGTGGACAACGAGAATAAAATCACATTCACTTCCACAACTATGTTTATATTTATAGTAATTTTAACATTGTACAAAATGGCTCATGGCCGCTGGAGCATCCTCAATGGGATACGATTTCACTGAATGTAGTGAACTGCCTCGGAGCAGCTTTTTACACCCCACCCCACCCCACATACACACACACACACACACACACACACAAAATACACATCCAACTATGGATCTTGAGGATATCGGGTTGCTTGGCTGCAAACTTGTCAGGACAAATCACATAAACGTTCTGGAATTCCCCCGACAGCTAGGTGGTGAGGTTTATTTTGTATGAATTCAAAGCCCTTAAGAGATGAAAACAATACTTTGCTTTGAATTAAACCCCTCCAAAGACCAAGCTCATGAAGGGTTTTGAGCAGCTTTACAGTTAAATTTGATTATATTTACTCCTGACCTTTAAAAACTGTCTACGCGTTAAGTCAGCTATAATGTCTAAATAAACAAGTGACAATGTATAAAATGTTTTTTTAATGTTTAAGGTAGTAACAGTTCCACACTTTTTTAATATCTAGCAGGCAATGAAGAACGCAAAAAAACATCAGCATGAAACACCAAACTTTTAAGTCGCTCATTTATTGACTTTAAACGACTTATAAAAGCGACAAGTGGCTTGAGAGTTCACAATCTGTATTATGCGAACATTGCAAACGTGAAGTCCATCAACAAGTACACTGCACCATTGTTTCACATCAGGTTCTTTTTATTTGATACCAGTCATGCAAAAACTGTTTGCCTCTCACTACTTGATAAAAACACCTTAGAATCATTACACTGATTTTATAAACCACAATGGTTCTATGTCAAGGCAGATTGTTCAGGTGTGGGCTAACAGCTTTTGCAGCATTGACTTGCTTTTAAAAAGCTTCTCATTGTGCCCTCATTAGTTCAAAAACGTAATGAAACTTTCAGAACAATGTTGAACATCAACATGACCCACACATGTGGAGAAAGGGGAGAAGTCAGAAGGCCATTTCTTCAACACATTAAGTGCCATTTGATCTGCTGAAGTTAGAAAATGAAGCAAACGATGGCTGTTTGCATCACAAAGGAAATGTATCAGAAGTACAACCGGAAAGGTTCAATTTTATTTTATTTTCATATCAATGGAAAAATATAACCTCATACAAACGTCTGATTCTGTTCATTTTTTTTTTAAAAGCTTGGTGAATGACCTTCAATTAAGTGCTGCAAAGAAAAAAAGAAAAAAAAAAAAAAAAGAAAAAAATTACAACCAAAGCACATCAATGCAAATCAGATTGTGACATCGTTGACATGTTTATTTCGCATCTTCTACGTGTTAACACATTAAGCTCAAGTCCATTGGTATCCGCATGGATTTGGCACTCATTTTCCTGCAAAACAAATGAAGGAGAATAACAAAGGAAGTGGAAGTGTCTAATTCCTGTACCCCTTGAACATGGATTCCTCTGCTAGAAGTCGCACCTCAAGTGGCTATAGTCTTCCCTTCCCAGGGGAGGCCAAAGCGCCATCTATCTGCACAATCCATACTAACAACAGAACCATTCATTTTTAATTTTAGGTTTTTTTTGTTTGTTTTTTTGTTTTTTTTAAAAACGAGGGGGGAGAAAAAAAAAATATAGCGCAGCAATTGACTTTGAGAAAGCAGGATGAACGCTCGTCGCCAGTTCACCCGAGTGCTGCCCATCCCTGACTACTTGCCGCTCTCCTATGTTTACATAAGTGCATCTCACTGAATTTGCAAACAAGATATTTATCATGTTTATTTATTATTGGTTGAAATAGTAAGAGGGGATGTGGAAACCGCAATCCCCTCTGTTCATTCACACACTCACACTCCAGTCATGCCATTAGAAACTCCAGCAGCATCACTTCCTTCTCGCTCGTATCTTCTGACTAATGGATTGTGTAAGAGGGAACATCTGCAGGTGTAAAGTCTGACACGAGCCCTCAGACACACAATGGTCCTGTCTTCAGCTAAATGCAGACAGGCTGGCAAACGTGTACTAATAGGATGCACTAGAGAAGGTGGATGATGTGGAATAATTTATTAGAGGGTCAGAGACACGTGGAGAAGAGGGCTGGATGAGGTGAAGGTGGTGGGCCGCTGAGTTTTACTGCTGGCAGCTGCTGGAATTGAACTCTGAAGGTGGTGTGATGTCTCTCTCTCTCTCACTCTTTCTCACTCATTCTCAGACACTCATCTCAGCGCACACGTCACTTCTGCTTCGACGTCTATGTGTAAAAGACAGAAGAAACCTCAGTGGGTTTGATTTCCATTATTCTTGGTGGAATTTCCATGGCCGGTAATCTGAAAACAAACCAAAAGAAAACAATGGAGAACAGTGCTGTACCAGAGCTCAATACAGACTAAGGTCTTCAATTCAGGTGAAATATTAGATGAACGTCCCAAAAACACATACACTTCTCACCAAGAAACAAATGGGCTTCACTTCTCTTTTATGAAAAGAGGAAATAAAAAAAAATTTTTGGCGCAATATTCAATTCAATTACGAGCCTGTTCACACCAGGACTGTTTGCCGTCATAACATTTTAACTAAATGTTCTGCGTCTAAAACACTCGTCAAGAAAAGATATGGAAGTAGCAATTGTGCGTAAGGTGCTCGTTCTGGCCAATGTTAACAGGGCAAAATATTTTATTAGTTAAACTGGAAAAAAATTATTTTCCGTGTTAACTTCACACATTTTAACATCAGTGAACAGTAGTTCGTTCAGACCAACACAAGCATTCAGATCACCTCTCCGTAATAGTGGTTTAATTTTTAATCAAATGGCTAATAAAACTAGCCAACCAATCGGAGTCATGCTTTGGGTCACATGCCAACACTAAAAAAAGTTTTGGGATATAATGAGAAATACCAGCCACCGCAGGTTATCATCTTGATACACAAATGCTCTTTTTTTTTTTTAAAGGAACAGCCCCTTCTTGATGCGCTCCCTTTTAAAGGAAAGGAAAGGAAGAGACATTTGGCCAGGTATGGTTTCATATTCTCAGAATTTGTGCTCTGCATTTAACCCATCCGTTAACCCAACAGTGCCCTGCTCAAGGGTCTCACCTCAGTCATAGTATTGAAGGGGGAGAGAGTGCTGGTTATTAATTCCCCCCACCTACAATCCCTTTAGGACCTGGGACTCGAACCCATGACCTTTGGGTTACAGGTCCGACTCTCTATCCGGCCATCAGTGATTACAACTGTCTGCTAACTGAAGAATTAGACTGTGAGCTGGTGTGAACAGGCCTTAAGGATCTCTCTGTGATTCTTCTGGGGTCAAATGAGACCTCTCAGGTGGGATTTACTTTAGGTGCATAGCATACCAAGCTTGGCTCTTCAGCTTGCGGAGCTCCTTTGTGGCCCATGTGGCCAAGGTCTTGGTCTTGCTGGTCTTGGACCTCCGGCCTTCAGACAGCAGGTCATTGATCTGAGGTCGAACCTCCACCAGCTTCATCACATCTTTGCCAAAAGTTGTACACAGGTCACTTTAGGGTGGAAGAAGAAAGAGGGTCAAGCTTGATGTGCCAGAGCAACTAACAAGCTGCCATTTTAAGAAGCATTAACACATCAAATTGTAGTGTCCTTCTAAACCCAATGTATTCATCCACATTAGAACTGAGAAAGCATGAATTCATTCATGAACTTTGGCTAGCCGTTTAAACCTTTGGCTTAGGTACCAAAACTGGAATGAGGACACTGAGGCTGCATTTGTATTAAAATGTTAGTGTATTGTAATGCATAAGTAGGTTACATGGGTTAAATGAAACATTAAGTTATTTATGAAGGCAGGTAATGATCTTGAGAACTGCCACAGGCATGGTTCAGTGATCTAAGAAGTTCTTACCCTATGAGTCCAACAGCATTGGCCACGACTCCGTCGGATCGGTCTTCGTCTTCAGCAATGTGGTGAATAAAGGACAAGATGAACTCCACACGAGGCTGAACCAGCATGACATCGGCTGGAGGAGGAGAAAAAGGCTGTTTTAACAGGAACCCACTCAACTTGTGACATCACAAGATGGCTGAACTTACGGTGCACATTCTCCTGGTCTCCTTTCAAGCCCTGGATGATGCCTGTGTAGGCCTCCAGACAGCCCTCCCGCAGCTCATTCAGATAGTCCACCATATCATAGTCCGTCTGCAAGAGTTTCAAAAGCACTTACTCAGGGAAACTTAATTCCAGCATCTCAGAACTCATGAGAATACGTTTTAATAACCTCACAAAATCAGCACATATGTTGCTGATCAGTCAACAAATGGTCCAAATGCCAGAGCTCAACACACCCAATGCCAGTGTGAGGGTAAAAACAACCCTATTTGAAGACATGTACATCAGTAATATTTAGTTTGATGTGCCCTCTAGTGGCCTCAGCAGACAAGACAAAAGCTTCTCTGCATGTCGGTCGGTCCGAGTGAATTATATGCCGACGGGAACAGAGTTTAGCCTCACTGGAGACTTGCGATCAATGAACTTTAAACTCGTGACTTTAAATTATGCTGCACTTTGTGTATTTGCTAGGGGTGCAATCGATCGCAAGTGATGCATTTGTGATGCATACGGACCAGTCCCCATGGTTCAGCACGCATTTCATTCGTGGAGTAACTATTACATTCAACCATCATAGAGTTAAAGTTATCCTCCGCCTCACCAATTTACAATAAATAGCTATCCACATGAAAGCAAAGAACCAAATGAGCATTAATCTGCTACAGCATATACAATAAAGATAGGGGTCCAATCCTGTTCCTGGAAAGCACATTCCTGCAAGGTAGACTAATTAAATGACCTTCCTGGTAATGCCTTATATTGACAAAGGCATCTGGCAATCAATGTAGCTGAATAAAACGCAGATGGAAATGCTTTGACCGATATACTCCTATCAATGCAACATTTAACAAAGTATAAAGTACTCTCAAACAATGTGGAAACGTTGGTCTTTATCAATTACTGTAGAATTAAGTAATTTTGGAATTAGTCTATTCTGATAGATGTCCCTTTCCCCAGGAAAACTATGCTAACTACAGTTCAAATATGACATGCATGATAGAGAGCAGTAGTTTGTTAAATGCTTCATTAGGTAAGATAAGAACAATTACCAAACCAGCAACTAAATGTATATACAACATTCTATCAAGCTCAAATAGGTCAATTATAAGAATCAACCCAATTAAGTAATCGGTGACACTGTTGTGCCAGACTGGCCATTGCAATAACGTTCGCACACTAAATTCCCTAGAACTCCATTATTGATTGACTAGTCACTTTCACACCCAGTGAACATGAGTCAGTCAGAAGGACTAATGCCAGGACTGAGCTGGTTATGTTTGCAGTCTGTCTGAAGAAGAGATTGGCCAGTTACCTTGTCCACCTGTGCCTGCGAGGCCTGCTGCAGAGTGTCCAGCACAATGTCCAGGTACTTCTTGAATTCACCACCGATGGCAAGAGCAATATCACCGAACACAGACAGGATCTGGGGTTTTACTGACCTGTGCACATTCTCGTTCTGCAAAGACATGCATTCAAAAAAAGTGTGCATACATTAAGAGAAATTAACTACAGAGGCTTCAGAAAAAAACTCAAATAAAAAAATGCCCACATTACTTTTATTGAATGATACATGTGACTGAAATTTGTTTGTTTTGTGATTTAATTTTGCATTATTCTGAGCATTTAAAAAAAACAAAACACTTTTAATCCAATTGATGGTACTGTGCCAGAAAAACAAATCAATAAAACAAAAATCTGTTGTTTAGAGGTCATTGAATACCGTTTAATACAGCGCACACAGACACAGAAGCATGCAAGAGACAGATCATGACTTACACCCAGGTTTTCCAGCAGCAGCTGCATGATTTCATCACAGTAAGGCAAGATGTTGGCCATAAGTGCTCGGCACAGATCACACACCAGCCCCACTGCAGCCAGACACACCTGCACACACACAGCACAGTTTACAACTGCTCCAGCAATGAAAACACTCTACTGGAATTTACTACTCAATTTGGAATAAGTTTAAAAGGTCAAACTACAAACAAGCCACACTGTAGCTTGTTTATAAAAGAGCTGTTGAGTCCCGCAATTTCCAGAGTGACCACACATGACCGCAGGGTCGGCACACACCGGGTGAAGTAGACTCGAGATTCTCTCTGATGATGCAAAATCCTGAACTGCCTGGCTCTGAGCAGCAGGAGGAACAATCATCAATAAAAGTCAGGTGCACACCAGCATTACCTGATACTCAGCATAGTTCTTCAGTCCGATAACCAGGAAAGGCTTGAAGGCTTCCATGTATTTCAAGAAATCACTGCCCAAAACTGAAGTGTAAAAAAAAAAGAAGATAATTCCAATCAATCAGTAAAAGTCTTTAAGAAACATTCTCAAGACACTAAAAGATGCTCATCAACTCCCAGGGTCTTATTCACTCCTAACATGATAATTGCCACAATAAATATCAAATCTTTATTTTACGTTTTAATCCAGATTTTTGCCCCTAAGTAAATCCAGACTTAAATTTATTTGGTTTCTGCATGTTCCAAATCAAGAAACAAGTTTTTTGTTGCCTGATAACAATATGATTACTTTGTCACTTAGAAATGCAAATTAAATAGTAGTAGCAGCAGCTTATGTAAGGACGCAGATGAAAATTTTCATTTATAATTTATTTATGCATTTGTAAATGTAAAAACTCCTATGAATTTTGCTGCAGTGTCCCTCTTCTGTTCGTTGGGGATTTTTATGGCTTTATAAATCACAGTGACTGGTGTTGGTTGCTGAACTCAAGCACTTCAGACTAGATCTTACAGCGCTGTTTAGCACACGTTTGAACTTAGATCAGTGCAGATAAACAGCCTCTTTTGGCACATAAACAGTGAACATTTCTCCAACTCTCATTAATTTTTTTAATTATATTGTGATAATAGTTCTGCTTTAGAAGAGAACAGTTCTCTGGAGTTTGCAGCAGTGTGATTGGTAAGAGCAGTGAACTAAAGTGAGAAGCCCCTCACCTTCCACCAGAGTGCTGACAGCCATGAGAGCATCCTCCTGAACACCCCCAGAGCCCGCTGTGCTCTGAAACATGCGCAACAGAGATGCCATTACCACGTCTGAGATCTGTAGGGCGTCCTGATGCTGCACCTTCCTCAATACGTTCTGAGCAAAGGACAGAGAGGATGAGCCTGGTCAGTTATCCTTGTAAGGATTTATACGTTTTGGTACCTATGGGGACCTCAATTTAGGTCCCCACCATGACATGAGTGTGTATTTAGGTTTAATTCCCCACATAAACCAAACCACACCCAGGACAGACACACACTCCCTCTCTCAGACAGACACACACACAGACACACACACGTCTATGATAATACATGATAATAATAACAAATTCTTACATGGAGGGGAAAAAAATATTGCAATATCAATGATACAACTGGAAACATTTCTAGGGATGCACCGAAAGAAAAAAAAAAATTTTTTTTTAATATAATAAATATTTTAGAAATATATAATTCAGGCTATAAAATGCCCACCCCTAACACACACTGTCAGACCGATACACACACCTGTAGGGTGGCACACAGCAGGGACTGCAGGTCGTTGAATTGGATCCTGTCTGAGGTGCTCTGGATGTGAGACTGGACAAAAGATAGACTTGAATTAGAGTTTAATTAGAGTCAAAACAAGCTTTATCCTTACACAACAGGTTCCTTCTGAAAGAGATGAGTCTAAACCTGAACCACAGGGCTGTTCATCATTTTGATGTGCCGATACTGAATACTAAATTCAATAATTTTTTTTTGTCTAAGCAGTCTCCACTTCACTAAATGTTATGTGATCATTTAGATAAGAATTAGATATTTTAAAGCTTATCTAAATGACTCCACATTTAAAAATGGCCAATTATGATTTTCAGTTCAGTCAGTGAAACCAGAGCTGCAAGATTAATCAGACGTGATAGTCATGCTCATCTCTTCAGTAATTAATTATGCAATCAGTAATAAATCATCACCTGCTTTCAGATGAAGCGTTTCACAGACCAATGGTACCATGCAATTATGAAATCAAGCAAATTCTCAGTAGCAAAGTTTCCATCCAGTTTTTACGCCGTTTTGTTATCAACAAAGAAAATTTGTGGAATAAAAAAGAAAAAGGGCGAAATTTGCTGTATCCAGCCTGTTTCCATCCAACTGGCCTTTTACTGCTCAAATGGTGTGTGTGATGACGTTATCCTTAAAAAAAAAAATACTGAGTTGTCGCCTAAGTTTTGGTGTAATCGCAAAAAAAAAAAATTGCCCTTAAGCTGTTTCCATACATAATTTCACCTATTGTGCAAATCATATGCAGATAGTCTGTTCTTAATTTGAGAAAAAAAAAAACATTGTTAAATTATGGAGGCCTACATAAACAAAACAAGTTCAATGAGTTTATGTTTTTTTGGTTTATGTCTTTCTGATTAAGACTGCATTGGAAATAGAAATGTTAATTTAGGTTATTTCATTAACCAACAAGATTATGCTAAATTACAAGTAAATTAAATTTAAATTGATACGTGTCTGTGACCCATTAAAAATAGCTTAATTTGTTTCCAGGGATTAATTTTATACATGAAAAATGCAGCATAAACAGAACATGAGGATTCACATCACATCAAGCGCAGAGCTTGTGCGAACAGTATATATTTTTGTAAATAAATAATTACCAAAACGAAAGAAACGCAACAAGTAGCAGTCTATACGCTGAATTTCAGTTAATTCTTGAGATGCGCTCTTGAAAGCAGCATCCAATTATTTACAGAAGCACGACCGTTTTTATTGTGAATGTACACAAAATATTTAGAATAGTTTTGAATGAGTATAGTAAGCTAATTTTAACTTTCAAAAGTATTAAAGAAACATCAAATTAAGATTTATGTTTGAGAGGTAACTTTTCTTTTTACCATATTTAAAATTTTAGATGCAATAATATGAATGATTTAATGTGCTTTTGAAAGGCTAAGGTGCTTTGCCAATAGGCTAATTCTGTAATGTGATACTACATTTATTTGCGTTAAACAATTTTTTACTGTATTGACATTTACAAAATTCTATCGATAATTAGCATTTCCATCAGCTATATTGCCTAAATATTTATAGCTAAATATTTTTTTCGCAAAAACACCTTGGATGGAAACTTGGCTAGGGACACCCATTGGTGCAGCTTCTCAGTGAACTACGACTGTGTAGTAAGTGCTGCTGCATCTGAAAATACCACATTTGATGAAGTTTTTAGAGTTTTTGAAATAAATCCTTCTGCGAAATGTGGCTTCTTACACAGAGTAAGGCACACAAATTATTTCATAGTATTCTCAGCAGTGATAAAGGCTGTGTCGATTAGCACTGCATTATGTACTTTATGGACAATTGATTTCTAGTCACTATCCTCATCTTGACTACAGAGACAATCTTTGCATTTGATGCATAGTTTTTTTCTCATCATTATACATTACTATCACTCTGTCCTCCTACTTGATAATGTTTAGTGCTTTGCTACAATCTGTATTGTTAAAAGCACTATATAAATAAAACTGACTTGACTATAATGAGAGTTAAAATAATAAGACCTCAGACATGTCGTTGTCATAGCAGTGTTTTTTTTAGTCACGCTGAATCAACGAAAGCGTTTCAGTCTTCTCTTTACTCAGCTTGCACTTTAGAGATTGCCTAAAGTTTCTACGGATGGAGTTTTACAGCTGATCTCAGAACTGATAAGATACACATTAGTGTAACAGCTTCTGCCCCTTCACGATATTCTGATCAGCAACCATTTAACATCACTCCCAGTCTCTTCACCTCCATCTGCAGGACCTGCTGCAGTCGCTCCATAATGACCAGTGTGGTCTTCTGCACCGCGGGGTAACAGTCCTTTGCACTATTCTTCACAATCTCCATCAAAGCCTCGTACGCTGCACTCCGCAGGTTATTCTGATGCCCGTCTGGCCTAAAAACCAAGAAGACAGACTCAGATCCCTATAGGAGCATCACAAACTCACCTTCACTTGCCCAGGCATACAGTGCTCAAACCTGACTACAAATTAAACAGGGCACAAACTTCAAAATATCTTACTTTGTAATTAGCAGAACAAAGAAAATCATACTATTCTTTTAAAATGATAGAATTTTAATTTCTGGGTGCACTATGCCTTTAAGTTGTCATCTGATTGATCCCTTCATATTTTACCTGTCTGTGGTCTCCAGCAGTTTCTGGACGATGAGCTCAAAGGAGGACGACAGGCAGTATGTGCTGGGCTCTTCCTGATCATCAGCAGCGTCTGTGGCCTCATACGCCGCTTCTGCCAAACTGGAGAAAGCCTGAAAACAGCATCTGTAAGACACCTATCGCAAGTAGGCTCACCAGTGCAAGAACAAATCCTGTGTACATACCCAGCAGACATTGGAGGCCACACGGGGTTCGGCCCCAAGGCCCTCGATCAGGCACTGCAGTAGCGGGGCCAGGTACACCTCATTGATGGCAGCCTCTGGCAGCAGATCACAGATGCGTCCTAGCGTCCAGGCTGTGGTGTCCCTCACCACCACGCTGGGGTCCTTCATCAGTTCGATGAGGGTGGGCATGGCCTGCGGAGACACACACGATGTCACACACAGAGCCATTCTCAAATACACAAACTAAGCCCTGCACTGGGCCTCACCTGGATGACCAGCGGCTTGAGCTGATTGAGCTCAGGGCCCTCCAGGATGGAGCCAAAGGCCATAACAGAGGCGTCACGGTAGCGCCAGTCTGGGTGCTTAATGTGCTCTTTGATGAAGGGCAGTACGTGGGGCACCACGTCATCCTCGCAGCAAGTGGCCAACAGCATCAGACACACGCCCGCAGCCTTGCATGGGTTCCAGTCGTCATCATCGTCATTCTCATCCTATACACAACAAGAGCTCCCTTAGACACACTCCAAAGTGACCAGACAGCAGCATTAAACAGATCAATATTAACATTCACATACTCATATTTCAGGGAAATATTATACTATCATTAGTGCTGTCAAAAGACCCTGTGCTTCAGTACCAAGTCTGCACAACAAAAAAAAAACACCACATTTAACATCATGGTACCAGTGTTTAAGTAGTGGTGGTAAAGAGTACCTGGTCAACCCAGTTCTTGACGCGTTCACCCTCATAATTTCAGTGATGCAGAAAACGCATATGAAATCACAGAATCCAGTTTAACAGAACGTGGCCTAGAGTTTGCTTATATAGACTAGTATCTGTAAATATTAAGCCACAAAAGTTGATTTAAATATGAATACTGTATGTTCTCTGTATTAATGAATGCTAAATGCTAAAACAGAGACAGTGCTGGAAGTATTAGTAATATTGAGAATAATGCATGTAATAGGCTACTACTACGACTAACGTTACGTTTTTTTTTTTTTAAAGAAATAAAATCACAAAATATGTATTTTTAATTTTAATAGTAAATCCTCTTTATTTACCAAGAAATAAAATTCAAATTTCATTAATTGAAATTCAAAATGAAAAAAATTGGATTCAAAAGATAAATTAAATTTGGATGAAACTTGTTTACCGTTTTTACATACTTTTATTATGCGTGAAAAAACCTTAAACGCCTTTTTAAATACGTATGGAATGGCACTGATTTTTGAACATTTAATTTTTTTTTTTTAGCATGCTTGTGTTTTTTTTATTTGGTACCGTAATTGATAGCGAGAACCGTGGATCTTTACTGGTATCGGTACCAAACACAGACATGTTTGTACCATGACAACACTAACTATCATGAAATGGTACAGGTTTTCAATACATATGAGGGTCAATATCACTATAAAGTGCCCTTTGTTGTCCCAACCAAGTTATTTTTGCCATTTTGTGTAATAATACTATTCCGGTTGGATACAAGTAATGTATAAGTACTTTAATACACTTTTGTGCAATAAT